>WNWK01000224.1:0-135000 GCA_009830355.1 Cherax destructor | reverse complement strand
CTCTCCCTGCCTTGAACCTATGGTGTCTCTCCCTGCCTTGAACCTATGGTGTCTCTCCCTGCCTTGAAGCTATGGTGTCTCTCCTGCCTTGAAGCTATGGTGTCTCTCCCTGCCTTGAAGCTATGGTGTCTCTCCCTGCCTTGAAGCTATGGTGTCTCTCCCTGATTTGAAGCTATGGTGTCTCTCCCTGCCTTGAAGCTATGGTGTCTCTCCCTGCCTTGAAGCTATGGTGTCTCTCCCTGCCTTGAAGCTATGGTGTCTCTACCTGCCTTGAAGCTATGGTGTCTCCCTGCCTTGAAGCTATGGTGTCTCTCCCTGCCTTGAAGCTATGGTGTCTGTCCCTGCCTTGAAGCTATGGTGTCTGTCCCTGCCTTGAAGCTATGGTCTCTCCCTGCCTTGAAGTTAAAGGTGTATCCCTGCCTTGATACTCTTAACACCCACTCAAGGATAAATCTCACGAACTACCTGGTGTAAACACTTGCCAAACGAGTAACTACATTTAACCGACTACATATTTGAGGAATAACAAGCAACTCTACGATGGTATTTTGTGTTTATGGAAATTAAACAGTTTAAAGCTTCCCAATATGCGCAGAAACATTCCGAAAGAAAAAAATTGGCTTATTTTACGAGTGTAGCTGTGTATGAATGATGGGGAAGTGGCAGCGGATGTATACTCAAGTGTGTTTTATGGACCGCCCAGGAAGGGAGAGTTACACTCTCGGAGTGAAGGATACCGCTGAGTGCAATTCTGTCCCGTGCATGTCGCGATTAGCGGACGGAGGATCGAGCTTCCACCCAGACCTTGCTCTGAATAGCCCACGCGGAATTAGCGCTTCACAAAAGGCAGGCAACCAGGGTGGAATTTACGCGTGCACCCAGTGATGGCCCTGGAGTTACTAGCACTGTGAACAATATTTGCTTCTTGCAAGCCGGTGGGGTCAGGGTTATACACTGGACTACTAATGTATCCAGTAACCGGGAAGCGTAAAACCCACAGGAGTCATGCATCGCCTGTGGAGTGGAAGGTAATTAGGTTTGATGAAAGAAAAGCTCCAATTCCTTGGATTAAAAGCCCTTCGCCGGCATCAAAGCATAACACTCCCAGAACTGGCACAGAGCAATAGAAACAAATATGGCGTTCTTCGTGGCACTCAAATTCTGGACTACCGGTTACTGGTTATGCAAGAATCTTTATTGGCAAGATTATTAAAGGTCACAAGATCATTAAATGTTGGTATTGTTAGATTTATTTATTTAGACTGTGTAAAGTACCAAAGGTAAATCTTACCCGAATTCTCCTCACCTTCGTATATTCATTATAAAGTTACAAATACATATTTTTTTATATTAAGGTAACAGTTGAGATTTCTGCTGAACACACGGATAAAACTATACCATCGCCGGTAGTCATGAAGCCTCCAGTGTTTGTTGTGGTTGAGTGCGGGGTAAATCTCTGGCGCGCAAGTCAGGCACAGTATTGGTGATAAACCTCTGCCAGCCCACCTGTAAATGCCTCCAAGTGTGTTTATTTAGGATAAGATATAGATAGATAGATGTTAGTGCCACGTTCGTCCAGGGGTGGGGGTCACCTACGCCCACTGGTCCTTCGTCGAGGGTGGTTCAACCACGGCCACCCATCATAACCACGGCGTGTTTAGGGGTGAACGGACGTGTTTGTGGGCGGCCCAGGTTTGTTTGGCCTGTGATCTCGCCCACCTACACACCTCCAGAGACCATATTTCCCAACATTGTGTTGAAACTTGCCCTTAACCAGCATCTCACTCAATGCATAGTGATATGCTGCTTATTCCAGTTCCCAAGGCTAGCTTTCATTTTCTGCACTGTTAGCCTGGTTGACCAAGCTCTTTATCAGGGTCTGCCTGTCTTTCCACTCTCTTCAACTAATACTGATTCCTTATTTTCATACTCTATCATATAGAATAGGGTTGCAGCACACTGCTGATGTATCCAGTTTTGCTAGATAAACAAGAGAGATTCCTCCGCTGTCTTTCCTTTCATCCTTCCTGCTTTCTCATTTCAATTTGCTCAACTTGCTTATATGTTTGATATTGTTTGGCTGTTTTTTTGGGGGGTTTGCTTTCTTGGCTGCCTGTTTGGGATGAGAGGTCGTCCATGCTTGTATCCCTTCCCTTCCCTTACTTACATCTTCACTTCCCTTCCCTTACTTACATCTTCACTTCCCTTCCCTTACTTACATCTTCACTTCCCTTCCCTTACTTACATCTTCACTTCCCTTCCCTTACTTACATCTTCACTTCCCTTCCCTTACATCTTCACTTCCCTTCCCTTACTTACATCTTCACTTCCCTTCCCTTCCCTTACTTACATCTTCACTTCCCTTCCCTTACTTACATCTTCACTTCCCTTCCCTTACTTACATCTTCACTTCCCTTCCCTTACTTACATCTTCACTTCCCTTCCAACGCTTCACACACAGACACTAACACCAAACAGCACCGGCCATTATAATCGAACTTTTTTTTCTCTCATCAAAGATGTGAACACATTTTTTTTCTAAACCCGTTGTGCACGCTGATTCCAAATCCGTTTTCGATTCTTTTAATAATACGTCTAGTTATGAAAATATTGACGATAATTTCAACACAATTTAAGTAATACACTAGTTAACCTTACAACTTTATTATTTTTTCAGTATAACTTCCACGAAGGTTATACTTCAATTAACACAGTGTACATGAAAGAGGATACAAGTCAGGAAGTGCAAGCACTTACTGTTTTATATCATCAACGTTGACCGGATTGTTGCCCATTTTCCGACATGCATCAAGCAGTTTCTCGACTACATCTTTGTATGTGGAAGACTCGTGTTACCCAGGAAGCACCCACAAACCCATCTCAAAGTCTGCCATGTTTACAGTTGCAAGACAATGAGGCTATCTTCAAAGTCTGCACAACTTTCCTGATTTGGAACCTGGCAGAGACTACCGGCTTCAGTTTCAAAGTAGTGAGATTGAACATTTCAACAAGGAATTGAAATCCTCTTGAATCCGAATTACCCACAGCATTCACCAACTTTTCAGAAGATTCATCGTGATAAAAAAGACTAACACATACATCCAATAAACAAAGATTTGACTCAAAGGAAAAATATGAAAAAAAAAAAAATATTTTCTAACAAACGGAACACAAATAGTGATAAAGAAAATATATTTTAGGCCAAGTCGAAAGGTCAGTACCCAAAGCACAGTCTGGACACCTTTACTAAAAAAAAAATATATATATATAAATAAAACACCATATCGACACAATATTATTTATTTTCACACTGCAGGTGGACTACATGATTTCATTTTTTTCCCTCCAGGATGTCTAAATGTCATAATAACACCGAAAAAAACTGAATGGTTACAGCCTTAATTTCTGTTTCATAAAGGTATTGCATAAGAAGTATTCATTTATATTATATATATTAACATTTGTACATATAACGTGCAAGACATGTCTCTAGTGTATATAACGTAAATTTGTAACCCCGATGTATGAGGGAAGTATAAGGTTTAATATTATATGGTAAAGGTTTCTAATATATGGTGTCGGGTTTATTGATTCCAGCTGATTATCTATTGCATACCTGCTCTGTTAAGATGTATAATTCATGACACATGTGCAATTGTAAATTATGTTTTTAAATAAAAAAAAAAATTATAATCCAGAAACTATTCCATAGAAATATCTGGTAAAACAGTAACACTACTGTAAGACACTGCTTGCAACGTTCATTTTACTGTAGTTGGCTTTATGAAGTACATATTAGACTTACTTGGGTTTGATTAAAGCCCATTGTTGTACCAATAAAGACTAGCACTAGACGTGCTAAAGAAAGAGGCAACACTTTTGGAATCATCGCCCTAAGAACTTTCTAGCCTACTTTTAATTATATCTGATGAAAATTACTTTTTGGCCAGTGTAATCATTGGAAACGGGGCACTTGTCGGAACGATAGAATTCAGCAAACGTAGTTCTAATATTTAAGTGAGGGACAAAGAGGAAGCGTTAAGCCACGTATTAATATCCTTCACATGCATAATATGTTAGGTAATGGAAAAATTGATACGAAATGCAGTGGAGAATCTAACAAGAAGCAGTTTCACAAAACCAGACTGGACAGAGATGATAAATAGTGTCTTACAAATTTGCCAATTTTCTGCCAGAGTAACGTAAAAGAGGTATTTATGGACTGCCTGAGTAAGAGAGAGGGATGGGTGAACTGTATAAAATTTATATTTTATGACACAGTAGGCCCACTAGCACCATTCGGCTGGTAATGGGAGACGGTGAACGGAAAGAACACCAATAATTGTGCATCTTCAGTCACCACTCCGAGAACCGCAGGTGACCTCCAGTAATACTTCTGCTTCCAGGTGGTCCACCAGGTCCACTCGAAGATACAGTCCCCGTTGGATGTTGCAGACTACTTCAGCACTACAACTCTTGGGAAAACTGGGAGAGTAATTAACAAGGACTTCTTGACTCACGAAATCGTAACAACACGATTGCAAACAAATCACCTCGCTTGCCATGAGTTCGAAATACTTCTTCCGTAATCCTCCGAAGCAAAATTTTGCGAGACAGGAATAATCTTATTATATAAGTTATATAAAAATGGTAAGAAGTAATGAGTTTTTGATAACACGTTCAGGTGACCCAAAGTCAGGGCGGAGGGAGTAAAGGAGCAGGTAGGGAAAACAGAAGGTATGACAGTGGATTAAAGAATACGTAAGATGATCTAGACAGAGTGATGTTCCAGGAAGAGGTAGCAGAGCAGACAAATGAAAGAAGCAGAAATCTCAAGGTCATGTCTTAAAAGTGGCAGATGCAGTTTCATGTAGAAAAATGCAAAGTCTGAAGCTTGGGAATATAAATAATCCAAGCACTTATAAACTAAATACTGGTACTGGTATTTGTGAACATGCAGGAGGAGAGTCCTACTTCTCTATAGTGGTAGATGCAAAATGAGAATAAAAACAAGGGAAAGTAAGGAAACTCTACAAAGCGACCGGACATAGCAAAAGGCGCTCACAAAATGACTGCCGGAATTCAACCCCAGTAAATACAAGATAATACAAACTGGGGTTAGGGAAAAAAATGCCGAAAACTGAGTATAGACTCGGAGAATGAAGCTGCAAATTTCATTTTAGGAGAAATTAGAAGTGACCACAATGCCAAGCATATAGCCACATGCTCACATCAACAGAACTTTTGTAGCGTATCCCCAAATGACGAACCTAAAAGCAGTTTTTCTCAACCTCATGTCAAGTCTAACAGGAATCTAGAAATAATTCGGGGGTCAAGAAAGTACTCGGGGAGCAAGGAGGTACTCGGGAATCAAGGAGATATTCAAGGATCAAGGTGATTAAGAATCAAGATATTCAGGGATCAATAATAGTCAGATATCGAGTCAATATTCAGGGGTCATCTTCAAAGGTCACTAATTGTTTTCAAAGGTCAAGGAACAATTGTAGAAGTTAAAAACTCATTTCAGGTGATTTAGGAGCCACAAAGTTATTTATGTATCAAAAATCTATTAAGCATACATATTGACCATAAATCATTCGTAAAGCAATGATAGGTCATTAATTGATTAGAGACAAGGGAAGAAATTAAACCAATTGTTTTTGAAGCCATGTCAAAGAATCCAGAAACTATTAGGGAACAAGGAACTATCAGAAGACCTGAAAAAATGCAGAAACCATTAGGAGAACAAGGAACTATCAGAAGCACGAAGACAAGCCGGGTCCAATGCATAATGGAAGCAGCACAAGGCCACACAGTTCAGTGCTGGAGTAGCAGCCAGTGAGGTGGTGTGGGTCTTGGCCTGGCGTGCGCTGCAGTATATAATCAGTCTTTGATCGCAAATAGATCATAAAGAAGGTATAGTAAATCCCTATGTGATTGCTGCGCGCCGCTGAATGATTATTTGAAAAGGTGTCATGAAGTCTGTCAGAGACACTTCCTTCAATCTCTGGTGGCCATTACGCCACTCTTGTCGTTAAGGTGCCACAAATAACTTCTTGTCGCTCAATTTTTTTTAACACCAAAGAGTTCATTAAAATGCTGGTAAAATGACGTAAACATCAAGGAGGCCTTTATTAGTACGACAGTTCACCTATATGAAGCTTTATCAAGCTTCATATTACTGAAACTACGAAATAACTAAAAAAAAAAAAGTGTATATATGCAAAGCGCGCAGGGGAAAAAAATGGCTTCGGAAGAAGAACCCGGGAAATATTAAGCGAAAAATGTAAACACGGCGGCGAGGATCAAACAGAGGAGAGCGAGGCCGCAGGAGTAACCTAACTTTTTGCACAGAGGCCAGTGATAGGTGTTTAGTGGGAGACAGTCATACAAAGGGCTAAGGTGTCCCCCTCGCATACAGACCACTGTGCAGCCGACTGATGAAAGATGGCTGCACAAAAAGGACATTTATGGATGTGTTTAAACCGCAGTTAAACAGTGACTAACCGTAATTCTAAACAAACACTTCCTCTCTCCGTCCGGCTGTCACTCCGTGCCAGTAGTTTTTACAGTGCAGGAGTGCCGGCTACTGTGACTCACCGCTGAACACCGCAGTCGGTTACGGTGACCTACAACTGAACACCGCAGCCGGTTACTGTGGCCCCACAACTGAACACTGCAACCGGTTGTGACCCACAGCCGAACACTGCAACCGGTTAGTGCCCCCACAGCCGGACACTGCCACCGGTTACTGTAACCCACAGCTCAACACTGCAACCGACTACTGAAAACTCCAGCAAATTACTTTCGTTACCAGCATACCTGAAGAGAGCAGGAAAACATCTTATAACTATATAGACGCGCATTACTAACCAAATTTACCGCCGAGGTCAGGCGAGTATGGATAGAGCCACAAACCTGCAGCAAATATTTTTATTTTTTTACAAACACAGGTTGTATACTCGCCTGGTGGTGCATACAGGGTTCGTTTTCAGCTCCCGACTTTCCCCACCTCGACTACTTTGGTCGATATATTGGTTTCTAACCTCCTGGGTCATTTCATACCAACTCTTGAAACTGTGTATCAAGCATATCTCCATTGATCCCACACTAACTTGTTTCACTTTTCAACCAGCCTAACACTAAAGAGCTTCCTAACATACCTGTGTTTCATTTGTATATTCAGCTTCTGTTTACTCAAGTCCATCCTTACAAAATTCCTTCTAAAATTTTGAACGTCGTAATCATGTATTCCTCATTTCGGCCGAAATTGTCAGGTTCACTTACTTCATCCTACTCTTATTATGCATTCCTCACAGTTGTAGAACTAGTCAAGAGGCAAACCTTCAGCCCCTTTCAAGCATCTGCACGTGCTTAACATTTGGGAGATTCACGCTGGGGCATTGCCCGATGACTGGCCTCCATGGACTTACGTCGTGAATAAATTTGAATGATTATTTGTTAAAATCTGTTTGTTGTAAAAAACACAATGAAAATGTGTGTGTGTGTGTGTGTGTGTGTGTGTGTGTGTGTGTGTGTGTGTGTGTGTGTGTGTGTGTGTGTGTGTGTGTGTGTGTGTGTGGTGAGAGAGAGAAAGTGTTCAGCAGTGCGTGCAACCGATAGGTATTCATTTGGCCCAATAACCACAGACCCCTAACACTCGAGCTGTAGCTCAAGACGCTGAAGAGGCTTAATACCTGTAACTCAACAGCATCTAGAGGCCTACGAGCTTTACTTCAACGCTCTCAAGAGACCCAAGAATACGAATTTAAGATCACTCAGCCGTATCAATATGAAAATATTTAATATTCGATTTTTTTTTGGCTGAAGATGAGGTCTTTTAGCGCCCACAGCCTGGTAGTGTACCAATTTCAAGGTACCGCAACATTTCGTCACATGCTAATTTCCAGTGCCAGATGAATATATGAATTCGTGATTTTCAGAGGTTATCAATCTTATACGGCCTACGATTATAGTGCATGGAAATATACTGATCTTTTATGAAACTCGCGACCCCTCACTCCCACAGGCATGAAAACGTGCTGAAAAAGCCACAATTTATGCAGTTTCAAAAGTAAGTTTAAATTAAAATTAATTTTGCGAATTTGTTTTGGGGTGTAAGACTGTAATAAATACAGACAGACTAAATGGAAATGCGGAAAATAATCTTATAAACAGCCTCAAGGTGGTATTATATTGTTTAAATTATCAGCTTTCTTTATAATTAAACAAAACACATACTATATGTAAGGTTGAAAATTATTTTTAAAAATTAGCAAGAATAAAGATTTTAATATACATGCTTTATTTTATCTTTCAGATTGCATAGGTTATGAATATAGTGAGTTGATGATGCTGCCAAAAGAACCTGTATTTATTTTTAGGAAAATCTGTAATGCCAGTTTTTAGAAATTAGCAATAGTAACTTCTCATGAAAAAGTAATATAAAATAATGTTCTATGCATGGTTGTAATGAATAAGTTCCTCAATTGTGAGCCGCACTCCCAAAAACAATATTGTACAAACTTTACCATTAGTAAAATACCCGCGTTGAAAATTTGAGGTATACAAGGAGGCTTCTCAAGTTACTACGGCTACGGAAGCGGAAAAAAACTGACGAAGCAGCAGCTGCCTCCTTGACCCACATAATAACGAAGCATCAGCATCACCTACCCTCCAGTAGCTTGGACACAGCGTCCTCTATACCCTTCTCCTTGGGCTTGTCGTCGTGGCTCTTGGACGTAGCTGAGCCTAGCGTCGCAGACGTCGCTCTCTCGGTCGTCATTCCGGAAAGCTGCAAGGGAAAAAAGGTTATGGGTTATTTTATTTGTATTAAATAAACAGGTAAACCACACACACAAATAACCCGCACACAGGAAAAAGAAACTTATGACGTCGTTTCGGACCGATTTGGATCATTAATCACCAGTGTATCTACTCTACAGTGGGAACAAGAGCAACATTTTCCTACCATATTTTATTACACAGGATGGGTTTCTTAAGTAGGACAATGCAGTGTGTTATTGTGAACTGGAGACTGGTACGGAGAGGGTGGCAAGAAGAGTGAAGATAGTCTGGTTCTGTAAAATACACACACTAAAACATGTCTTGTGCCGACACGGTTAAGATGGTCTTAATGAGCAGGTCATCGTGAAGACATGACACGCGATTCTCACTGACAAATATATTAAAAAAGAAGAGTTGAGGAACAAGGAGGTGAGTGGCGAGGGGAGAGAAACGCGATGAGGGGGGAGGAGGGAGCGAGGGAAAGGGAAAGAAATTAAGAATAAAGGGTAAAGTAGAAGAGACGAGGTAGTTGGAAAGGAAAGCAGAGATGATGGGGGAGGGAAGAAAGAGGATGGTAGAGAATAAGGGTTAGTCTTGGGAGAGGAGGGAATAGGAGTGAAGAGAAAGGGATAGTATAGATCGGGAGAGAAAATGAGCAAGAAATATTATTTTTGCTATTATTACATTGCTATTAAACATTATTAGTTACATAAAATACTTATGTAAAGATTTACATATGTACTAACATACCAGGCTATATACGCCGAGAAGTGTGTATTTCTGTGTATCTAGGTTAAGTTAGGTAAGAATCTTCAGAAAACAAGACAACAGTTTCCTGACGCGGGTCTTAGTCGTATGACCCACCACAGGAGGTTTTCGTCATTAGACCGAGGCCCACCGCTGGCTTACCCGTCCACCTCTTTAAAAATTAAGATTAGTATAATACTTTATAAACTAAATTCATTTCAATCTATATTTTAGGGAAAAAATGTTCTTGACTCAGTGTACTGGTGATATTCTACCTTAATTAAGACCCTCGTGTGGTCCTAATAACACAACTATTTATAAATAGTTCCAAAATTAACAAAATAAAATTATAGTTCTCAGTGATTAGTCAACATTATTTGTAATTAATGCTTTAACTTCTGATGTTTAGTTAATTTTTTTATGGTTAATGGAAAGAAAGGTAAAAAAAAAAGTATAAGAACAAGAAAGAAGGAACACTGCAAGAAAGTATAAGAAAGTGTTCCTTCTTTCTTGTTCTTATACTTTTTTTTTTTACCTTTCTTTCCATTAACCATAAAAAAATTAACTAAACATCAGAAGTTAAAGCATTAATTACAAATAATGTTGACTAATCACTGAGAACTATAATTTTATTTTGTTAATTTTGGAACTATTTATAAATAGTTGTGTTATTAGGACCACACGAGGGTCTTAATTAAGATAGAATATCACCAGTCCAATTCTCCTATCGGCTTAAGCCAACGCCTTAACCTAGTCAGGTTATGTCACGTTCACTTAAGGAAGGAGAACGGTATCTGACCTAGTAGCACAAGCTAGTCAGGTCAAACTCTCACCCACCCACACCCACTCATGTATTTATCTAACCTATTTTTAAAACTTCACAACGTCTTAGCATCTATGACGGTACTCGGGAGTTTGTTCCACTCATCCACAACTCTATTACCAAACCAGTGCTTTCCTATATCCTTCCTGAATCTGAATTTTTCTAGCTTAAAACCATTGCTGCGAGTCCTGTCTTGGCTGGATATTTTTAGCACGCTATTTACATCCCCTTTATTCATTCCTGTTTTCCATTTATACACCTCAGTCATATCCCCCTAATTCTACGCCTTTCTAGAGAGTGATGATTCAGGGCCGTCAGTCTATCCTCATAGGGAAGATTTCTGATACCTGGGATCAACTTTGTCATCCTCCTTTGTACGTTTTCCAATGCATTTATATCCATTCTGCAATACGGTGACCAGAACTGTTCAGCATAATCTAAATGAGGCCTAACCAAAGATATATATATATAGTTGAAGAACAACCTGAGGACTTCTATTATTTATACTTCTTGATATGAAGCCAAGGATTGTGTTTGCACTGTTGTCTTAGTGTAAGATTACTGCTAACCAGAACTCCTAAATTCTTTTCGCAATCAGTAAAATTAAGATCTACATTATTTAGTTTACATGTGGCATGGTTATTTTCCTGTCCAACATTTAGAACTTTGCATTTGTCTATATTAAACTGCATCTGCCACTTCTCAGACCACTGCATCAGTCTATTCAAATCATCCTGGAGTGCTCTAATGTCCTCATTAGAATGAATTGGACGGCCTATTTTGGTGTCATCAGCAAATTTGCTTATGTCGCTATTTATTCCTTCATCTATGTCGTTTACGTAAATTGTTAACAAGGGACAAACTGCTGCCTATTTATCAACCATGCCTCTACCCAGTTGAAAATTTCTCCTCCTATTTCGTGTGCCTTAAGTTTCTTCAATAGCCTCTGATATGGAACTCTATCGAAAGCCTTACTGAAGTCCATATACACAATATCATATTCAATATCATGATCTACCTCCTCAAATACCTTAGTGAAAAAAGTTAGTAAATTCGTAAGACAGGAACGCCCCTTTGTAAAACAGTGCTGAGATTCATCAATCAATTTATGCCTTTCAAGATGGCTACGAATTGCTTCGGCAATTATTGATTCCATAAATTTTCCCACTATGGAGGTAAGGCTTATTGGTCTATAGTTCGAAGCTAAGGACCTGTCACCTGCCTTGTAAATAGGTATTGCATTTGTCATTTTCCACTCGTCTGGCACTATGCCAGTTTGTAGTGATATATTTAAAAGATTAGCCAAAGATATGCTAAGTTCCTCTTTACATTCCTTTAAAACTCTTGCAAACAGTTCATCGGGGCCTGGGGATTTGTTAGGCTTTAATTTATCTATTTGTCTGAGGACCACGTCACTAGTTACCCTAATCGTGCATAGTTTATTATCGTCCTGTTCTACATAATTTATTGTTTTAAATCCTTCAGTACAACTATATAAAAAATCGAAAATCAGAAATGCTTTGAACAATTGTTATAAATTGTGTACAGAACGCCAGAGTTATGCCCTAACACCTAGAGAGAGAACTGCGTGCTAGGGTGTCCGAAGCCTAACATTCATACACTTAACATCTTGACACAGAAGACTAGTTTCGGTCGCTACGCGATTTGGAAAAGATATCCCAGTATCCCGTAAGTCGAGCCTGCTCTACCTCAATGCACACAGAAGGAATAACACCGAGTGCGACGCAAGTTTCTAATGCAGTTAAATATTAGCATTCAAGATATGTCAGCCAGAAGAAATATTCACAAATCATCACATGGAGACTAACACTCCAGTTTCTTCAATAAAATGACAAATTGGCACCTACACTGCCCAAACCCAGGTAAAGTTCTCCTCTAGGATACATCAGTATTGAAAATGTAAAGTCAATCAAAAGAGGCATTCTCTAGTTTTCCTATACACTCCCAAAAATAAACCAGCATTTTAATCTGAAGGTTTGACTCCGTTTGGATGGGGCATTCACAAATTATCACATGACTAACATTTATTCTGTTCAAGAATTTTCAAGTCATCAGTAACTGGTTTTAGGTTTCTCATTTTATTAGATGTCTTAAATTATATTCAGCATTATTATATTATGGAGAATTAAAATTGTATTTAGGTATTTTAAAAGATATTTTACACATTTTGAATTGTGCGCTAGGCATTGAACTAGACACTTAATATCTGGGGGGTTTAAAACGCATGCCACTGAAATACACAGGAAGGCTGCGTGTGAGATATCAACACAAGAAAATAACAGCCAAATACAGCAAGGTCAATACTAGCACTAAGAAATTCAACAACTGTATTATAAGTCATCTACTGTTTACCTCGGTATCATTTGGTTATGGTATTTGGACGATATTTTTGCCATTTTTCCCACATGTTAATGTAGAGCTATATTCATATCACCTTAATTAACGTGGTACACATACTAACTTTTAAAGTTAAATATGAAGTGAATGGTTAAATACCCTTTTAGGACACCTCAGTATGCATAGGTTTATAAATAATGTTTACAGAAAACCATTCCACTGGGATGACTATGTATTTTGGTCGCTACGCGATCCAAGGAAGGTATCCCCATATAATATACCAACCCTCTACTAAGTAGAATACACCAGTGTTGAAATTTTGAAGACTGTCTCCACCTATTACACGGAAACAAAACTTGGTAATGGCCTATGTAACACTGTACATAGGGCGCCCATGCATACAAACAGTCCCATGAATCTTGCCCAGGATACATTACACAAGCGTTGAAATTTTGGAGTTGATCGAATAAGGCGTTCTCGAGTAATAAACGAAAATTTGTGAAAAAGTAAACGCAAATGTTTCTGATAATCTTTCTAAAAATAGTAATGTCATCCTTAAAACTTAAAAGAAAAAGACAAAATAGCAGAATTTTATTTTTATCATTTTGGTTTTTTAATTATATTCTACAATCCTACAAGAGAAAAAATTGATTTCGATATTTAGTCAAATTTGAAAAACTGGCAAAAAAATGACAAACTGACATCAACACAGTCCAAAATTCATACAAAATACTTCCAATAATATACACCAACTTTTAGGGTTTGAAGCTGATCAGAAGAGGTATTCTCAAGGTATTACACGGGAAAATTTTGCTTAATAAAATAAGCAATTTGAAATTTACACAGCTCACAGTGCATGGCAACTTGGGTTTTAACGAAGCTCACCAATGGTAAAGGTTTGAGGCCGATCAGAAAAGGTATTCTCGGGGTAACTGATGATTCCGATTCCAAGTTTGTTTTAACCATTTCAGTAACATTTTAGATTTGAACCTACTCAAACTAAATTATGTGGTATCACCATTATAAAATATATTGTCAATAATATTTTGAAGACAATCAGCAGAAACATTATTTAGTTATTCATTAAAAAAAATGAATATCACTCTTTAGGAAACAACTCAACTGGTGAATATTTGGAGCCATTAGACGAGTCATTCTCCAATTATGGCACGGATTACAGTTCATTTTTTTTTGCATTTTACATCAAGAAATTTGCCTGCACGTAAACGAAACTAAATAGGTACTATCCTGGTCCTGAGATGAATCAGCCATTAAATATTGAAGCCGTTCAGAAGTAAACTGGAATTTAACGCGAATAATTTTTTTTACACTATTTTACACACACAATCGTCAAATCTGCCGTTGTCATATTTTATGGCAAGTTTCTTGAACGTTTGAAGTTAGGGCACTGAGGATTTTCAAAGTTATCTGATCCATTCCAGGATGCTGGAATGCGTTCAACAACTTTGGTCATAGGGCACGTGAACAAGCCAATTGTTCCAACAATTTGGTTCTCGCTATGGAACACAAATGTTTAAAATTTGGAAACGATTAGATGACGCGTTCTCGAGTTATGAACAAAATAAAATCTTAAAGTTGGAAGGAAAAAACAATGTAACCTCTCAAAGTTACCCCTTCATAGATACCTAATTATCTTCATGGCTTTGCGTTTCACTATCCTCAAACCACAAGTGGTACCATTTCAGGCTTATAGCTTTGGGTTTACCTAGTGTGTGACTAGTTTTTTTTTTTTTAACACGAGGATGATTACAACACTTTTTAATTTAAGTTATAGAGATTTTTATAAACTGTTTATTTCTCGGTGAGTAGTTTAATTGGGGATAACTACAAATTTTATATTCTTCCCTAGGACGAACTTAAATGTGGTAAAATAGTTCCTTCCCTTAATGATGTCAATAATGCCTTCAGCAGTTTAATACAATTAAATCTTTTGTCAAACAGACTTCAGAAAAAAAAAACATGAATGGTGAGATTTATAAAATTTCGTGCTCACACTGTTATAAATGTTATACTGTAGAAGAAATATTTTAAGGAACGAATATAGGAACACAAACTCTGCACTGTACGAGGTCTTTGTCGTGGTTAATGCGCGAAATCAACTCCAGGAAGAGGTTGCGAGCGAAATTACTGCTGCAATTCAATGTTCAAAAATATTTATTACAGACTAGTAAGACAAAAATAATTGGTATAGATTAAGAGGAGACGGGAATATCAGAAGCGTGGCTCTTGTTCTGTAATTACCAACGGTACTCACACGACTAAAGTTCACAACCAATCAATAAATTGAAAATAATTATTTAGTTAACGTTTCGGTCTCCTGGAGGAATAGTAATGGGCTAACAGGGACCAAAACGTCGTTTACAGATTTATCATCAATTTCTAAGTTGTGACTGTTCCGGGTGACCTACGTAAGACTGACTTAAAACTGGACAGAAGTCGGTGTACCGTCTCTCTCCTTTTGCTCAACGTCTACGAGGTACAGCACTTCATAAATAATAACAAAAATAATATAATCTTATTTTCATATTAAGTATAAATAATAGAGCCTCTGGTTATACTTTAAATTTATATATCTTTGGTAATGCATCATTTAGATTATTTTTAGTTCTGGTCTCCATATTACAGAATGGACATATTTGCGCTGGAAAATATGGAGAGAAGGATGAAGTTGATAACAAAGATAGTTGAAAGATAGCTGATCCGAAGATAGGCTGAAAGCACCGAATTTTAATTTTGGAGAGACGTGAAATTTTGAAGGATGGAGATATAACTGAAGAGTACAGATGATAAACAAATAAATAAATATAGGGAATATAAATAACGTGCTGGAAGTATCTAACCAAGACGGGACTCGCTGTAATGGATTAAAGTTGAATCAATTTAGATTTAGAAAGGATTTGGGGAAGTAGTGGTTTGGCAATAGAGGTGTAGACGAACCAGGTAGCGTCACTGGGGAAGAGAACATTGGGTAATTTCAAATGCAGGTTGGATTGGTATATGAGTGGGTGTGTTTGGGTGTGCATAGCATGGACTAATAGGCCTCTTGCAGTGTTTATGTTACAATGTGAATTGTTCTACAATTGTTCTACATGTATCTTAATCTTCAATATATCTGTCAATCCATAAGAAAAAATGAAAAAAAAAAAATATTGAAACGTAAGCTTGTTGAAACTATGTTTACAAAGCAGTGCTTGTAATAGTAATACAGCCCCTGGGTAATGTGAAATAATGAGGTTTGATGCAAGGAAAGAGGCTAACTCATGTTCCCTGGAACAAGAGTCCTTCACCACCAAAAGGGCAAAGGGAAAGGGATGCAAAACATACTCAAAATTGCTTACACCAAGTCCTATCATCTTCATAATATCGCTAGGGGATAAAACTCCCAATGGTTTGATGAAATCACAACTTGCAACTTGATAATGGTCCAGGATGGACCGAAACGCGTTCTAATCTCGTTAATATTTTATGAGTTAGTTATAACACACTAGAGGTGTTGCAGAGTGTATATGGCAATACGAGGATGGATGACATTATGAGCGAGATGATGAAAGCAGGTGGAATAAATCTGGGAATGGTTGGTGTACTTGTTTAATGTGGGTATGAAAGGGGCGGTTATAACTAAGACTTGGCAGAGTATGCACAGCTCATTTGTATAAAGGAAAGTGTTGATAACAGCTTATTAATTCCAGGGGACTATATCTTTTGAGTATACAGCAGATTTGTTTTCAGAAAATTATGAGAGACAAAGAAAGGTTGTAGAAGAACATAGATGATTTAAGAAGGGACGGGGATGTGTGGACTAGGGTGTGTCAAAGCAGTTTGTAAAATTACAAACATGCTAGTTGCATTTATGGAATTGGAAAATTCATATGACTGTATGGGTAGGAGGGATCAATGTGGCAAGAGTTGAAAATGCATTTAATAAGTCGTAAATTCTTAAAACCTGGAAAGAGTTATTACGAGGAGAAAGTGGCTCGTGTTGGGTAAAGTAGGCATTAAATTGAGCTTTAGAGAAGGATGTATGATGCACTATCGAAGTGTTTGTAGGGGGGTCGAAGATTTGGAAAGCTAAAGTAATAATAGAAACAGTAGTAACAGTAGTAGTAATTGCAGTAGCAACAGTAGTAGTAACTGTAGTAGCAACAGTAGTAATTGTAGTAGTAGCGGCAACAGTAGTAGTAACACCAGCAACAGTAGTAGTAGAAGCAACAGCAATAACAGTAGTACTAGCAGCAGCAACAGTAGTACTAGCAGCAGCAACAGTAGTAATAGCAACAGTAGTAATAGCAGCAGCAGTAGTAGCAACAGCAACTGTAGTAGCAACAGCAGTAGCAAAAGAATTAGAAACATCAGTAGCAGTAGTAACAAAGTAGTGGCGGCAGCAGCAGCAGAAACAGTAGTAGTAGCAGCACTAATAGCAGCAACAACCGTAGTACTAGTAGCAGAAACAGAAGCAATAGTAGTAGTAGCAGCAGCAGTAGTGGTGATGGAGGTGGTGGTGGTAGTAGTAGCAGCAGCAGTAGTGGTGATGGAGGTGATGGTGGTAGTAGTAGTAGTAGTGATGGAGGTGGTAGTAGCAGTAGCAACCGTAGTAGTAGCAACAGCAGCAGCAGGAATATTATAGTAATAGTAGTAGCAATAACAACGGTAGTATCAACAGTAGTGATAGTAAGAGCAACATTAGTTGTAGTAACAGTAATAATAGTAACTAGTGTAGAATAGTAACAGTAGTGTAGTAACAGTATACTACTAGTAACAGTGTAGTAGTAATAGTGTAGTAACAGTAGTTAGTTGCAGCAGTAGTAATAAGTATTAGTAGTAGTAATAGTAGCAACAGTAGTAGGTATGCTAATCCACGAAAGTGAATAACATTTCTGAAATTTAAGTCTTTCAAAATCTTTTACTAGGCTGAATGTTTAGACTTCAGTAATATCAAATAAACAAAACTATTCCTATACACTATTTGCATACTGCCTACACAAAGCTGCCTATTTGAGAATTCTCGACATCAAATATAAATTAAATGTAAGAGGTTCACTGAACATAAATACTGCAGGTAACCTGTTGAAGAATATTCTCATAAAGGTAAATCATATGGTCACCAGCCTAGTTAGGGTTTAATTAAACACCTTCTTTGTTAGTGGCAAACGAACCTTGGAACGAGAGCACAAGGAGGCCTCTACCAACATTAAACTACCTCACACAGACAAGTATCTTCAGATCAAAATCTCCCACACAACCACCAGACTAAAGTTATAAATGTCTTCCCAAACACTGGGGCCACAGTCTCAAATACAATGGCCTCTTCCAGTTCTTAGGGGAAAAAAGGGAGGTGAAGTCGTACGATACGGGCATTTAACACAAGCATCGCCTGTTGAGATAGGCTATTCCTGTTGGCGCTATCTACTCGCACAATCACACTTTAGATGCCCGCACACCGCTCTCAAAGTATCAGCTATGACATCTCACTCACTTGTAAAATCGGCAAATCTCAATTCCGGAAAGATTTTGTTTTGTTTTTTAACTTCCTCCGGGGGCAAGTCAATGCTGTAGTTGTGAGAGGAGTTCAAGACGAGGGATTGTTCCTGCTGCTTGGTGGAGTAGCTTGTAAAGCTTGAGCACAACACCGGGTCACAGGGAGGCTCAATACGGGCCTGTTGCGTAAATACGGGAGGTTGTGTGCGCTGATTACGGCGGAGAATACGTTACTGTCTGGGGAACACCGCCAGCGCTCTTCTTGTGAGGCCAAACTAGTGGAGTCATTGGGGGTTTGTGGGCAAGCGAGCGCCCACTTCAACAGCCTCCCTCCCTCCTGCCAACCCAGGTGTTCCTGGGGAAAACAAGGCTAATTGTTCTCTGACGTGAGTTAAGCTCGCTTTCATCTCTTAATCGTGCAGTTCATCACGGCGCTTTGATACTTATAGCCGATTACCTCTCGAGATTAGGTGAATAAAGCAAAAATATAAGACTAATCTAGGGACAACGAGGTGCTCGGAAATGCCTCGACTAAGGGAGCGTCTGGGAGGAGCCAGCGGTGGGTGGGAGGGACCGAGAGAACCACAGGCGGAGACTACCACATAAACCACGCCTACATATTTCCTAGTACATCTTTTAACACCCCCGCCAAAGTTACATAGTTTTGCCACCTCAACATTGTGTAAGCGGGTGTCTGCGATCAATCACAGTGAAGAGTTTGCACTCGGATAACGTACGATAGTGCGTTTTATGCTAGTCACAGTGAAACCTATAACATAATATCAAAATATTAACATGTGATCTTATCCGCCAAGTAGCTTAAGACATAAGCTTGATATTTAAATTGCCTGAAGGTTTCAAAGCAATGCAGATTTATATTAAGCCTTGCCCAGATTCTTGACTAAAAGCAGCAAGACCTGTAAATTGCAGTAGGCTCTGGAGTGATGGCGATGTCCTGGAAACTGGCTGCTTACCCTGGAAATGGCGGAGAAGAATTTCATGTGAATGGAGTAAGGTAACTTGGCTGGGTGCAAAATTTGACCGGTCTTACGCTCGTTCAATTTATGCACAAGTTTTAGCTATGATAATGACGACGGTGGTAATATCTATCTATTGACGTCGACCTGATGCCCCTACCCGACGCCGACCCGACTCAAAGAACATCGACCACAATCCTCAGAAGATTATCCCCGCAAGTATCATCAGGCGACATCATCGTCAGAAGCAGACGCCGGCCGCAAGCGTCAGCAGACGCCGGCCGCAAGCGTCAGCAGACGCCGGCCGCAAGCGTCAGCAGACGCCGGCCGCAAGTGACAGCAAATGCCGGCCGCAAGTGTCAGCAAACGCCGGCCGTAAGCGACAGCAGACACCGGCCGCAAGCGTCAGCAGACGCCGGCCGTAAGCGACAGCAGACGCCGGCCGCAAGTGTCAGCAGACGCCGGCCGCAAGCGTCAGCAGAACCCTACCAACAAACATCGCCTAATAGCGGCCACAATCATAAGACAATACTAGCCACACCAGACGACGTCAGTCTCAGACACTGAAGTTGCATAAAAGCGTCACCGGCTTCAGACATTAGCAGCGACGGACACTGGAACCTACCGATAACGGAACCACTCGGCGTTTAATTACAGAATTTAACATGTCTCCTGCCCCAAGGTTAGCTCTTGCTCGATCAAATGTGGAGAATCTTATGCCACCGAGACAAAGTTCTTTACTGGTGCCCTTCAGTTCGGTGAGCTAGGATTACAAACGAAGGAACCCAGGTTCAATTCCCGGAAGGGACAGGACGTGTCTGAAAGCCTCCTTAAGGCACCAGCTCCTCATTTTCTAGCAGTAAATAGTACCTGGGTGTTAAGCGACTGTTGTGGATGTCAGAAGGAACTCTGTTTCCCCCTTCCCTTCCTCTGACTAGAGCAAATCTTCCCTTCCTCTGACTAGAGCAAATCTTCCCTTCCTCTCACTAGAGCAAATCTTCCCTTCCTCTCACTAGAGCAAATCTTCCCTTCCTCTCACTAGAGCAAATCTTCCCTTCCTCTCACTAGAGCAAATCTTCCCTTCCTCTCACTAGAGCAAATCTTCCCTTCCTCTCACTAGAGCAAATCTTCCCTTCCTCTCACTAGAGCAAATCTTCCCTTCCTCTCACTAGAGCAAATCTTCCTTCCTCTCACTAGAGCAAATCTTCCTTCCTCTCACTAGAGCAAATCTTCCCTTCCTCTCACTAGAGCAAATCTTCCCTTCCTCTCACTAGAGCAAATCTTCCCTTCCTCTCACTAGAGCAAATCTTCCTTCCTCTCACTAGAGCAAATCTTCCTTCCTCTCACTAGAGCAAATCTTCCTTCCTCTCACTAGAGCAAATCTTCCCTTCCTCTCACTAGAGCAAATCTTCCCTTCCTCTCACTAGAGCAAATCTTCCCTTCCTCTCACTAGAGCAAATCTTCCCTTCCTCTCACTAGAGCAAATCTTCCCTTCCTCTCACTAGAGCAAATCTTCCCTTCCTCTCACTAGAGCAAATCTTCCCTTCCTCTCACTAGAGCAAATCTTCCCTTCCTCTCACTAGAGCAAATCTTCCCTTCCTCTCACTAGAGCAAATCTTAACTTCGTTTGAACAGAGCAAATCTGTTTCCCCTTCCCTTCCCCAGATCAAAACAAATCCTCTTCCTCTTTCCCTTCCTCTGGGCAGAGCAAACCCTTTTCTCTTCCACTGAACAAGAAGATCCTACTCTCTTCCTGATTTACATATGTAAACATACAAATACACATTCATACATACGCAAACGAATACATACGTGTGTACATAAAGCATACACAGGTACTTAAATTCATACGCACAAACACATTCATACGAGTATATTTTACTGCAATACAAGTTTATGACCACCTTTCACTATTCTTTTTGTGTACAATGAGGTAGAGGAGGCTGGGCTAGTGGAATACAGGCATACCTTTCTCGGATCAGATACATTGCCAGATTTTTTCTTCCTCCAACTTTTCGTTTTTATATCTCTTATAACACAAGAAAGCCTCATCTGATCTGCTTCAAATTTTCAACACCTGTGTAGGGTAACTAGGGCAAAATTCCGAGAACAACTGGTATGTGCAAGCGCCCTATGACTAAAGTTGTTGAACCCAAAAAAAGAATACAAGGTCACAGTGGCTGGAACACTTCAACATCACGCACTCAGGAGAGGAACGTTAAGATGACATTAAGTTTAGCTTGTGTGCGGTCAATTTTGTTAATATAGTATAATAGTTAAAAATAAAACTTGGAATCGTTAGAATTAGTGTTATAACTGAAGAATGCCTCTCCTGATCGTCGTCAAATTTTCAACACTAGTGTGGTTTCGTGAACGCAAGATTCTCTCTGTTATTGGATGGTTTAAGACCCAGTTGTCCAATGTTTATCTATAGTGATGTTCATTTACATTAAGTAAACAATGCATATTTCGATCGGTTTCGAAATATTAAGGACGATTCATTCTGCAAGTAGGATGGTATCCCATAAGCTTAGTCTATGTAGGTGAAATGAAATCGTTGGCGTCAGATCAATGGAGAATGCCTTTTCTGACTGGCATCAAACTTTCAGTATTAGTGGGCTTTATTAAAAGAAAGATTGGCGTTCAATTCGTTAATTTCAATTTGTCCATTTTATTAAATAAATTATTTTCCATGTAACAAATATAAAATGCCTCTTCTGATCGACTTTAAACCCTCAACGTTGATGTATCCTAATATGAAGTATTTTTGGGCTGTATTAATGACAATTTTCCATTTTTATTTTTTATCAAACTAATTTTCTTAGAAATATTAAAATCAAATATTTTTTCTCGCAGGATTGTAATTTTTTTAAATAGCATATATATGAGAAAACTGAAAAAAGTAGAGTTTCTAAGGCGTTTTTAAGTTTAAAGAGGATGGTGTTCCCTACACTTTCATAGCTTCGGTACACTGTCAGGATAACTTTTCTTTCATTCCTACAAAATTTTCGTTTATAACTCGAGAATGTCTTATTTGATCTACTTCAGATTTTCAAAGCTGGTGTACTTTATCTAGGACAAGACTCATGAGACCACTTGCATGTGTGGGTTCCCAATGGACAAAGTTACATAGCCCATTCCCAGATTTTGTTTAGGTATAAGAGAAGCCTCTTCTGATAGGCTTTGCACCTTTAATTTGATAATTTCATTATTAAAACTTTTGGAATATCACACTTACTCTTCTAGACAACTGAAAGTTTCAAGTATCAAGCTGAAAATTAAAACTTAAAAATATATACCTTCATTAAGTCAATTTTTATGCAATTTATTTCAGCCGTTCAAGTGATATTTTATCTAAATACTACAATGAATATTATATATCAAGCTGAATTTAAAATGTTAATTTTTTTTTTTATATTACTATGGTCTGGTACGTGTCTTTTCACTGGAAGACCCCAAGGACCCCAATGGAAATAAGTCACTGACTTTTTTGGGTTATCCTAGGTTCTTTACACACATGCTGCTACGTATGATAATCTATGTAACTGTATTTGTGTTAACCTGAATAAACTTACTTACATGTATAATTTTCAGTAGCACTGGTCTATTAGTTTCCCGGATATAAACAGAACCCTCTGAAAAAACTGGTGCTGTGAAATTACTGATACTGATGGACACGCATGCCTGAATTCTTCATGGCATGGATTTTGCTGGGTGCTGGAAACATTCCCGAGAGATTCTGGTCTATGTTGACATGATAGCATCACGCAGTTATTGTTGATTTCTTGGCTGTACATTCATGCTGTGAATTTCTCGTTCCACCATATCCTAAGATTAACACCAAATTCTGACACTACCATCTGCATGTTGCAGAAGAATTTGCGATTTGTCAGACCAGACGACGCTTTTCCAATCTCCAACTGTCCAGTTTTGTAGTCTTTTCCGACTGTAGCCTCAATTTCCTGTTCTTAGCTAACAAGAGTGGAACCTAGTGTGGTCTTTTGTTGCTGTACCCATCCACTTCAAGGTTCCACGTTCTGCGTTCAGAGATGCTCTTTTGCATACCTCTGTTGTAACACAGTTATCAGAGTTACTGTCGCCTTCCTGTGACCCTGAACCAATCAGGCCATTCTTCTCCGACCTCTCTCATTATCAAGGCGTTTTAGCCCACAGAACTGCCGTTCATTAGATGTATTGTGTTTTTCACACTATTCTCTGTAAACGCTCGAGACTGTTGCGAGTGAAAATCCCAGATCAGCAATTTCTGAGATACTTAAACCACCTCGTTAGGCATTAACAATTATTCCATGGTCAAAGTCACTAAGTTCACATTTCTTCCCCATTCTGATGATCGGTCTGAACAACTTAACCTCCTGACCATGTCTATATGCTTTTGGGCATTGAAGTGCTACTACGTGATTGGCTTATTAGATGTTAGCATAACGAGGTATACAGGTGTGCTTAATAAAGTGGTCCCTGAGTGTACATGCATACAAAGTTTACATACGTATATATACATATGCGAACATACATAAACTTGTATACACATGAAAAAATGTGCATACATACAGGTATACATTTTTATATTTTGCTGCTAGAGAATTTTATGACCACCCTACACTATTCCTTCTGCATACTTCAAAGTAGAACGGTCTATGGTTTTGAGATACGGGGATACTTTTCTCAAAACGCTCAGTGACAGAAATCATTGTTGTTGTCGCTGCATCGTCAAAAGGTCGAAGCCATAGGTAGGTAAAATGTGCTTCATAATTGCAAGCCACAGACGCAGAGAGGAAAAGAAACACCCTATCCTCTATCCCAAACTACCTGTTGTCTATCAGTTTAAATTTCCGGGGGTCATTAACCCCCCAAATAGCCCAGTCCCGGACCACAGAGAATCGTCTCAATGTCCATTCTAGTGGAGAGTTTACGCAATACTCACGTCGTGTGGAATCTCGAACTTGCACATACAGTCGCGAAATCGCATGACTCGATTGAAAACGACTCGCCGAAGTGGGCTGAACCCAGGAAAAGCCAGTTGTATGACTGGCTTGCCGTGGGTTCGAACCTTCCGTTAGGTGAGCTGTAATGCAGAACGGGTGTCAATACATCTGAATACAATAATTAAAATTAGCCTTTGTTTATAAATTACGTACAGCCTCTTTCTGTGCCCTGCTCACTCCAAAACTTGAGTGCTGACCTTGTTATTAACCCTTTCCTCAATTTCCTCTTCTATTTGCCTTCTTTTAATTTTCTCCCCTCTGCTCATGGGCGTGTGCTGAAACTTTGCTAAGGAGGGTTGGGCAAGCGGCGAAGCAGGCCATTAACATTGCTTTTCCATAACACAGGTCTGATCCAGGGATACCCATGATTCAGACATATCCATGAGCCAGGGACACCCATGATTCAGACATATCCACGAGCCAGGGACACCCATGATTCAGACATATCTACGAGCCAGGGACACCCATGATCCAGACATATCCATGAGCCAGGGACACCCATGATTCAGACATATCCATGAGCCAGGGACACCCATGATTCAGACATATCCATGAGCCAGGGACACCCATTCAGAGGTCCATCTCTCTCTCCTCACCTCTAGTACTTAGCTTGTGGTTTTCTCATCTCACTCATTCTCTCTCACTTACTCGGTTGTGAAGTATTCCAGCTAGAGTTTCGAAACTTTTTCTCTTTGGTGCAGTTAAGTAGCGTTTCCGCCTGTCAGTTACAAAACGTATGATGAAGCCTTCGCTACTCCTTACGCTAATTGATTTACACGGTTTGGCTTCTAATATTAAATATAATCACCTTTACTCCCTCTTTTATTTTCACCTATTTTACCCCCGCTGTAGAAACACCTCTGAAATCCCCTACTATACAGAAATTTTATTGAGAGTTGAAAACTTGCCACTGCATAGAAAGGGGAAAAAAATGGCGAAAACATTAATACAGTTCCAACAAGCTACCAAAAACTCTCAAAACGGTCAAATAAAGTTGTCAAAAAAAATCTTTACCTCCGTCCACAGCTGTACATCACATGAGAGTCACGAGATCTATATTGTAAAATTAACTATTTTAAATCGTTCCTCAATCATTTTTTCAATGTAATCATCACACGTTGCAATTTTGCAATCACACGTTGCAACCATAACATGTAACAATCACACGTTGCAATCGTATGTTGCAACCATCATTTGTTGCAAGCACACTTGCAATCACATGGTCTAATCACATATTGCACTCCCGAGAAAGTTACAATCGTCACATCAATTTGAATAACTAAACAAGAGAGAATGAGAAGTATTTAGAAACCTATCATCTACCAATCTTTCATACTTATGTTCAAAACAAACCCATAAATCCATTAAAGTTAATGTAACAGGTTAAAAAATGTATGCATTATTAACGCAGATTGCGAGAGAATTATTAAACAAGAACTGTGATAATCACTGATGATGCAAATTCTTGATATTTAATAATAAACAAATTTTAAATTTCTATTTCAATTCCCCCGGAGAGGGACCTTGAAGTGGTTGCCAGAATATATTTCTTCCTCGGACTTTTCGTTTTTATTTTTCACTCATAACTTGAAGCCTCATCAGATCGCCTTCAAGTTCTCAAAGTGTGTGTACAGTAACCTGGGCCAGACTCTTGGGACGACTGGCATGTGCACCTGCCAAATGACCAGAGTTGTTGAGTCGTTCACTACATCCTGGGATGACTGATAACTTCCAAAATCTTCAGCAGCATAGCTTCAAACGTACGAAAAAAACGTTGCCTCCTAAATTCCATTATAGTGGAGAGCAAAATTCAAGTATGTAGGTGCAGATTTCCAAAATTTGTGTGTAAAATAGTGAATTTTTTATTCCCGTTAATTCACATTATATAAATTTAAGTTTACCTCTTCCGAACGACTTCCGTATTTAGTGGCTGATGTATCTTGCTTCCAGTATAGTATACATTAGGTTTTGTTTGACAAGTGCGGGCAAATTTGTCGATATGGTAAAATAGTTTAAAACATTGGGAATCGTTGGAATCCTTGGCATAACAAAAGAATACCTATTCTGATCAACTTCAAATTTTCCCCACTAGTGTGGTTTCCTGAACGCAAGGTTCACACTGTTACTGCCTGACATTAAGTCCCAATTTGTCATATTTTTTTTAATTGGTGCCATTCATTTATAATCAATAACTCAAGCTTCTTCGCATCAGCTTCAAAATATTAATGTTGATGTATCCAGTAATAATTATGATATCTCTCAACATTAGCCTGAGCGAGTGCAAATTTTAAATTTTACTGAAATTGTGAATAAACATGGAATCAGATCAATTACTTGAGAATTAATTTTTTTTGATCGACTTCGAACTTTCGCCGTTAATGGGTTTTAAGAGAAAACTTGGCGTCCACTTTCAGCTGTGTAAATTTCAATTTATCAATTTTATTTAGTATGTTGCTTCCCGTGTAGTAACTAGAGAATGCCTCTTCTTATCGGCTTCAAACCCTAAAATTGATATTCGAGTCCAATTTTTTCGAGTCTCGATTCTCGATTCTCAATTTTTTGAGAGTCAAGTCTCTAGACATTGTAAAATACTATATATATTTTTGTAATATACTGTAAAATACTCAATACGGAATCCTACACCCAAGCTAGGTGTTTTACCGTCATCCGAGGACATACGGTGATGTGAATGCCTCTGAGCTAATTTAATTCTACTCCCTGTTTGGTGTACTAGCTCAACAAGCAGTATATTATATTATTGTACCCACGAACGAGTGGTATTGATCAATAACAACACTGCGACTAGCCAAGGATTCGAACCCATGCTGCTTTGGCCCGCCTCATGGTGAGCGAAAACACATGACGCTCTAACCCACAGGACCACGCAATCCTACAGAGGTGCCTAGATATGACAGTTTAGCTGTCACTCCAAACAGCCAATATCCTAAAACCCCTCCTTTAAAATGCAGGCATTGTACTTTCCACCTCCAGGACTTAAGTCCGGCTAACCAGTTTCCCTGAATCCCTTCACAAAATATTACCCTGCTCACACTCCAACAGCTCGTCAGATCCCAAAAAACATTCATCTCCATTCATTCCTATCTAACACGCTCACTCATGCCTGCTGCATGTCCAGGCCCCCTTGCACACAAAACCTATTTTACCACCTCCCTTCATCCTTTCCTAGGACGACCCCTACCCCTCCTTCCCTCCACTACAGGTTTATACACCCTCAAAGTTAACCTATTTTGCTCCATCCTCTCTAAATGACCAAACCACCTCAATAACCCCTCTTCAATCTGAATAATACTTTTAGTAACTCCACACCTCATCCTATTTTCCACACTACGAATTCTCTGCATGTTTACACCACACATCTCCACTGCCTCCAGCCTCTTCCTCGCTGCAACATTCACAACCCATGCTTCACACTGATATAAGTGTTGGTACCACCATACTCTCATACATTCCCTTCTTTGCCTTTATGGATAAAGTTTTTTTCTCTCCACAGATACCTCAATGCACCACTCGCCTTTTTCTTCATCAATTCTACGGTTAACCTCGTCCTTCATAAACCGATTTGCTGACAAATGTACTCCCAAATATCTGAAGACATTCACTGTTTCCATACTCCCTACAATGTGATATCCATTTTTTCTTTACCTAACTCGTTTGATACCCTCATCACCTTACTCTTATCTATGTTCACTTTTAATTTTCTTTACACACCCCTCTCAAACTCGTCCAGTATCATCAGTAAAAAGTAAGTGTGTCAACTCCCATTTTATATTTGATTCCCCATAATTTAATCCCACCCCTCTCCCCAACACCCTAGCATTTACTTCTTTTACAACTCCATCTATAAATATGTTAAACAACCATGGTGACATTACACATCCCTGTCTAAGACTTACTTTTACTGGAAGTAATCTCCCTCTCTCCTACACACCCTAACCTGAGCCTCACTATCCTCATAACTCTGTTTACCTGGAGAGAATTCCAGGGGTCAACGCCCCTGCGGCCCGGTCTGTGACAAGGCCTCATGTTGGACCAGAGCCTGATCAACCAGGCTGTTACTGCTGGCCGCACGCAGTCCAACGTACGAACCACAGCCTGGCTGGTCAGGTACCGACTTTAGGTGCCTGTCCAGTGCCTGCTTGAAGACAGCCAGGGGTTTGTTGGTAATCCCCCTGATGTATGCTGGGAGGCAGTTGAACAATCTTGGGTCCCTGACACTTATTGTGTTGTCCCTCAACGTGCTAGTGGCACCCCTGCTCTTCATTGGGGGGATATGTTACATCGCCTGCCGAGTCTTTTGCTTTCGTAGGGAGTGATTCTTGTGTGCAAGTTTGGTACTAATCCCTCGAGAATTTTCCACGTGTATATAATAATGTATCTCTCCCGCCTGCGTTCTAGAGAGTACAGGTTTAGGAACTTCAAGCGTTCCCAGTAATTGAGGTGGTTTATCGCAGTTGTGTGTGCCGTGAAGGTTCTCTGCACATTTTCAAGGTCAGCAATTTCACCCGCCTTGAAAGGTGCAGTTAGTGTGCAGCAATATTCCAGCCTAGATAGAACAACATTTAGTACAGCATTTAGTAACTTACTACCCATTCCAAACACTTGCAACATCTGCCACATTGCTCTCCTATCCACCCTATCATATGCCTTTCCTAAATCCATAAATGCAATGAAAACTTCCCTATCTAAATATTGTTCACTTATATGCTTCAATGTAAACACTTGATCTACACAACACAACCCTTACCCATTCTAAAGCCTCCTTGTTTATCCCCATTCCTGCTCACTTACTTTCTAATTCTTTCAATAATAACTATCATACACTTTACCTGGTGTACTCAGTAAACTTAATCCCCTATGATTTTTACAATCTCTTTTATCCCCCTTCCCTTTATACATGCTCTCTGCCAATCCCTAGGTACCTTTCCCTCTGTCATACATTTGAATAAAAATACCAACCACTACAAAACTATACCATCCCCCTGCTTTTAATATTTCTGTCATGATCCCATCAGCTGCAGCTGCGTTACCCCCTTTCATTCTACATATGCCTCACGCACCTCCCCCACACTCACATCCGGCTCTTCTTTAGTCCTAAAAGATGTTAAACCTCCCTGAACCAAAAGAACCTTAGAAAACTTACCTAACTTTATAACAAGCTCAATTTAATTTAGCTAACACAACTAAATATATTTTAGATAAGTTTACAATAATTTAATAAAAAACAATGAAATATTTTTTTCGTTAGGTTCAGAATGATTTTTGCGAAATTATTGAATACACAAATTTTAGCTTGCCTTCTTCGGCAAGAAGAGCGTTGCTATTTAAGCCAACAATCCCAAGTTTTACCTGTTCGGCACTATATATATATATAATATATATATATATATATATATATATATAATATTACACACATACTCTTAAGATATACACCCTTCCGCGTATATACACTGCTGCTCTCGTTACATGCAAATCAGAATATATACGAAGTATTTTTTATACGAGCACGTCATATATCCCCCTCCCCAAGAAACCTTCAGGCAAGATTGCTTCGCGGAACTCTTACGTTCCACAGACCGCGACACTAGGGTTTACCACACGTGTTGAGTGTTGTGTTGCGAGAGTCTTAGAGCCGGGTGTGGTAGCATGGTGTTGCTCCCGCTGTGACACGAGTGAGTTAGAGGGAGGCTGAGAGATGTGGCATGACTCCTCGCCTGGCTGAGATACCATCACCGCTACGTCGACCAGTGTTAGGCTCCTCACCTAAGTGGTGAAGCAGTTTGGCAAATTATACTGCATTTTTATATCACACACACATGACAGGAGGACAATGGGGGATAGGATAACGACGTACAAAATTCTGAGAGGAATTTACAAGGTGAAAAGGGAGAGAATGTTTTAAAGATGAGAAATATGAACAAGAGGGCACACAACTGGAAGCTGAAAACTCAGATGAGTCAGAAAGATGTTAAGAAGCATTTCTTCAGCCTTAGAATTGTCAGGAAGTGGAACAATATGGAGAGTGAAGTAGAGGCGGGATCCATACAAAGCTCTTGTTGCCAGGAGAGAGAGGACTTAGTGGCGACCAGCGAAGAGGCGGGGTCAGAAGCTATGGATCGACCCCTGCAACCACATATAGGTAAGTACACATGCACATATACGAACACGCGGACGGACACACACACCAATATTTTTTTCCCATGGAACGAGAGGTAGTGCGTGCTTACAATCAATAAAAAATCAATATTTTACACTTCATATATATTAGAGAAAACAAGATACCACCGAGTGTGTGTAATTCACTCAGAGTTTACACACGAAATGGACAATAGAAGAGACTGGATTACAGAAGAGGTAAATACTGGAAATATATACTCGTAACAAAAATTGAAAATCAAAATCTAAAGCAATTATTAATATGAAATTTTTTAACAACTTCTGCAATACGCATCAAACGTCTTGAAGATTAATTCCAAAAACTGAGAAATTCATATACGAATGCCTGATTTAAGAAATATTTAAAGGCAGTAGAAATGAAGGAATAGACTTGAAATGAACAGAAGCGCCAGGCCCGGACTTACCACTAGGCGTGAACGCAGAGTAAACCTGAGCTGTGATTCAGACGTCATGTTGCTGTGTGCCCATCATGGTGTTCTCCAGATGTCTTGGATCATGAAAAATCGATCCTTAAGGAAGACAAAAAATAATTCTTTTAGTGACTCCAGGGAACCCCCTGCAACCCAGTAGGTCTATGAAAATCACATGCTCCATTAGTCGTACATGATGATTCGTCATTTCATATATTTTAAGAAATCAGATTTCACCACTAGTTTTCATTGAAAATGTACCTGAACTACAACAGAGCTATTTTTACCCTAAACAATTCTCGAAAAGTAATCAGTATTTTATTAATTTTCAAGCGAGACCAAAATGACCATAGCAGAGCAAGATTAGTTTTTTTTTTTTTTTTTTTACCAGTCCGGCCGACCGTAGTTACTGGACGCTACTTCAACACTCCGTCTTAATCACAACTCAAGTTTACTCTATGCAGTCACGCCCACTACATTAACAATGTTAGGAGTTAAGTTTGATATTATTTGGTTTTCTTAGGGTAATTTTGCTTTGCTTTGGTTTCATTTAGTTTTGTTTGGTTATGTTAGGATGGGTTTGGTTAGCGTGATTAAAGAGTATATTAATTATGTCACGTAGTTCTATATTTACAATGCTCAAACTGATATAAGTTCGATGTGATTCTTCGTCTCTTTCAATGTTCTTTATAAAGTCTTACCGTAATGGATTGGTCTCGATGTCTGCTGTGTCAGGGATCATATATAGGTGACCTTGAATGTCCAGTTCTCTGTAAAAATAAGAACATCAAGGCTTATGAAACCTTACTAGCTTACAATCATGATCTGCTAGTGAAGTTTTAGAAAGACTGACATCTGATTTATGCTCTTCTGAAGCCTTCAATAAGCAGAATGCCAGATGGCACAAGAATTGGCGAGGGAATTTTCGAAAGGATAGGTTGCAGTATCTTTTTATTTTTATTTGCCTTCGAGTTCAGAAAAATGTTCGTGTCCGACACAGAAGCAAGCAGGGGCACCTCATGAAATTCAGAAAGGCTAAACTAATCATACATGAAAATGACCTATGCCGTCGACGGTGTTCAGAGGCGGCCATGATATAATTAACAAGCAAAAAACTGTTTATAAAGCATTTCCAAAGTCTTAGCATACATAATGCTTACTACCCAACCTAGACACTGCCATTAGATGACACCAGCCATCAAGGTCACGTCTGCACCAGGGAGCACAGTAATATGTTACTCTACTGCTGACAGGTCCCTCTCAAATCTGACCCATCACACCTCAGCTGTACTACCACTGTCACCTTTACCCTCTCACAGCTTGCCACCTGACTCCCGCGACTGTGTCAACTCATTTCTTAGTTGCCTCTGTACTAGGACTGAAGAAGCCACTTGTATCGAAAAGTTTCCTTAATATCTTGAACTGTGCATGTTTCTGTCTACATACATGTAAGGTAATAATTGCGCAATTCAATAGTGTAGTTAGAAAAATCAAATTTTAATAAATGTATTTAAAATTCCCAACAGCCAAATGAAGTCACTGAAATAACTAGGCTGCAGAAAGGCGAGGGAACCGTCAATACTATATACACAAATAACCCGCACATAAAAGAGAGAGGAGCTTACGACGACGTTTCGGTCCGACTTGGACCATTTACAAAGTCACACTAACAAAAAGGAGAGGAGGGAGTAAATATAGGACAGCAGACAGGGACGGGACAAGAGAGGTATAGTAGGAAAGGATGAAGAGAGGTAGTGGTAGAGGTAGTAGTAGTAGTGGCCTATATTTACTCCCTCCTCTCCTTTTTGTTTACCTGGAGAGAGTTCCGGGGGTCAACGCCCCCGCGGCCCGGTCTGTGACTTTGTAAATGGTCCAAGTCGGACCGAAACGTCGTCGTAAGCTCCTCTCTCTTCTATGTGCGGGTTATTTGTGTATTGTTCCAGTCACGGTATTGTGCCTTCTTTTTTGTTAATACTATATAGTTACATTCACTTGAACCTCTCAGCACATTCATGCGGAGATACGCAACCGAGTTCAACTTCCAATATATCTGTTCATAGTCGTCAAAGTGACAAATATTACCAAAGCAAGCGCCAGACCCGAAAGACAGTGTAATAAAATAAAACATTAAAACTCAAAGTGGCCAGCCCACTTAACCTTTCGTACCTCTCTATCCCTGTCCACCCACAACCTTTTCACTGTTCTAGCCTACACAGTCTTTCCCCGTCCCAGTCTTACCATCCCTCTTATGGTCCAACAAAAATAAAAATATATTCACTACTTCTTAATGGTTCCCGAGGTCATTGTCCTCTTGCTCTCAGACAAGGTCTCGTGGATATTACTGTTAATTAAGAGGTAAACAATTAAATCTTACATGTATAATAAAAATATAATACTTCTAGGCTCATTATAAAATAGTCGTGGTTAAATTACATATTCATAAACATTCACTTAAGCATAAAAGCCCCGTGAATTTTATGTATTATACGAGAGAAACAGTTGTGTACTAGATGTTACAACAGCAGCACCTGTGTGCCCTGGAAATGGGTTGCAGCCGCTGTGCACTCTGGGAATGGTTCACAGCAGCTGCTGTGAACCAGGCAAGGCAGTTGTTCATTACCGTGTAAAAGTTTACGTCAACGACCATTAATCTCTAAGAGTCTTGAGACTGAAAAATGGTAATGAAGCAGAGACATGACTTACTCTCGGTCTCTCTCTCTCTCTCTAAATCTCTCCCTCAAGGGTTCCAAAACGCTATTTTTTTATTTTAATATATCGGATAGCAGCATAATTTGTTTAATAATAATAATAATAATAATATGATGATGATAATGATGTAGGTGGAGGGTTGCCATAAACATAGCCATAATGACTATAATGTAAATAAGAGTTTGATTATGAAACAAGGAACAAGAGGGAGGTTTCACTGCAGTCACAAGTACAAATGGTCACTGTATTTCTCTTGTATTTACCCTCATGCTGCTTTCCAAGCAAAATAACATTATTGTATACCCTTTTCTACTATAAATCGAAACGGCAATATTTTTTTTATTAATAAACACTAAATTACTACTTGTAATTGTAAATAAATTATTATTAAATTCACATTTATTGTGAGAAATGTGGATGATTTTCACTAGCACACAGTCTCCAATTAACATTTCACCCATATAACTGGGAAGAACTCTGGCACATCTAAACCACATTGTACTTACTGATATTGATGTACATCGGAGACATGTAGGACTTAAGAACAATGGGTCACCACATTGCCCCTCCTTCATTGCCTATCGTCTCAGCGCCCAACTTTATGTCGAGACCTTAATTAATTTTACGAACATATAGTTCGTAAATATTTATTAGTAAAAATTTTAAAGCCAGTAATACTGGCAGACTGTGGACTGTATTTAATTAAGGAAAAGTTAATTTAGACTGACGACTAAGTATTTTTGTTTGGTCTACATATTTTTTAAACAATTATAAATTTTGATATTGACAGGTGAAGAACGTAAGTGAAGAACATATGACTTCCCACGGTATTGGTGATATATCTTAACGCCTCCCTACCAGGACAACAACATAAATATTGTTCAATATCTAGCTACCTTGCCTGTTATGTGAGACTTAAAACAGACTGGGAGGTGAACACAGTATTACAATACACGCGGTGATACAATTCCTCATTTCAGACAACACCGCGTCCCGCTTTTCTATCATTATCGGCATTAATCCGACAGTTATTTCACAGATCTGAACATTTCCAGATAAACTACACATTAGTTCTTCCTTTCGTGATAAGAGTCATCGAAAATATTTCTCTCAGCTTCGATTAACTTAAGATTATCCACACCAATTCCCGGTCCGTTCTGTACACTACGCCATTTTGGATGCCACTTCAAACGTTTTGGTATACATACATCTGTTTATAGTTAGGGATATTTCTAGGTGTGTAATACATTTCCTTATCAGAATATTAATTTCCACTAAATTACACTGATTACATTTTACTTAACAGATTACAATAAATAAGGAAAGTGTAGAGAAATTATTACACAAACATTATCATCCCCATCAATTCTTACACACAAATTACAGGAAAATTATCAAAATTTTCCACAATTGTTAATAAAAATTGCAAATAAAATTACTAATAAAATCATTTTCATATCACATTCGTTGGGGAGCCCTAAATCCGTAGAGGTCATGCAGTGCCTGGGCAATGGCAGATAATCAGATTTGATCAGAGGAAGGGAAGGATATCTTCTATGCCTACTAACTAGTTTAAGCACAGTTTTACTGAGCCTAGCCAAGCAATGTAGCAGCTAGGCTAGGCTCTGGTAGACTTAATTACAGTATGTTGTTGCATATGTACACTCTACATTAGCCGACAAAGCTCTCCATGATATACACAGTCAGTTGAAGCTGTATACTTAACAATTACACGCTTATTTTCCGCCGGTGATAGTGCAAAGGAAGAGAAAAACAAACATTTCATCTTATCTGCCAGAGTCAGTTGACGGCGCCTGTACGGTGGATCTACAAGACACGTTGTAATTAATTTATTGCAAGAGTTGATTGCCGTATGCGAGCATTATTGTTGTTTTAATTGTTGACAGTGTGAGAGACTTGAGATGAAACAGACGTCAACCACCAACACTAGAGGGCCATGGTAATTGTGTGTTGGGGGAGGGGGATAATGTTCTTGGAGGTGGAATAGGAGGAAAAAGGTGATAGTGGTTGCTGGGGGTGTTATGGCTGGTGACAGAAGTGGTTGGTGATGATAGTGGTTGGTAGTGAAGGTTAATGGGGGTGGTGATTGGTAGTGAAGGTTGATAGGGGTTGGTTGTTATGGGGTGGGTAGTAGTGGGTGTGTTGGCGGTGGTGATGACGATGGTAGTGACGTTCTTTTGTCTAATCAAATTAGCCAAGGCTAATGTTTTTATTTGTCGCCTCAATTTATTAAGCCTCTTTTCTCTCCGTATTCTCTCTCTACAGGATTCCCTTGATTTACCTTCCCTTTACGCTCACATTACAGCTCACTTGTCCCTCCCTCCTTGGGAGGTTCCGATGATTCGTTTGCTCCTCCCAAGTTCCTTGTGTCAAAGCTCACTTACTTCAACTTCATGCTAACTCTCTGTGGAACAATTCCACTGCCATGCTACTTCGGTGTACAGTGATAGTGATGGCTCTACATCCCACGATGATATCGTGGGATATAGAGCCATCTGCGAGTGTTTTCACCGCAGAGTTGTTTGCAATTCTCACCTCTGTTATACACAATGCTTCCATGTCGGCCTCGTCATTCGTGATTGTTTCGGACTCCTAGCGTGTATTACAGGCTCTCCAGAAGTTCAACTCCGCTCATCCCATCGTCCTTCGTATATAGCTCTAGTTATGTCGTGTTTCTATTAAGCACAATTTTGTTCTGGGTCCCTGGACACATTGATGTTCGGGAAAATGAACAATCAGACTCAGCTTCCCGGTCAGCTATTCGTAACCTTCCGATTTATCACAAATTATTCCTTTCTCGGACTATTTTTCAGTGAGTTCTCAAATCTGCAACCGCTGGCAACAACGTTGGTCCGAGTCGGACTACACCAAATTTTCTATCAAACTACGTTTAGGAATGTGCCCATGTTCCCACCGCTGCTGTGTATCGTATCGGGCACACGCGACTCAAATACCACATGGAGAAATGCCCAGTACATCTCTGAGAAGAGGGCTGTCAGGTCAACCTTTCAGTCCACCAGATCTTAATAGATTGTGCTATTAGCGGGCATGCAGAATTAATTTCCGATATCTCCGCCGCCCCAACACGCTCTGACCTCGCTGGAAGTCTTCCGTCTGATGCTTTCGCTTTTCTCTTTCTCTTTCTCTCTCTGACTTTTAAACAGAGACTAACTAATTACACCAACTTTATGTTAAGTTTCATTCTTGCACTCTCCCCCACCTTCCCCGCCCCTCACACGCTCCTACCCTTCCCTCATTCTTACTTTCTCACATCCCGTCCTGAATCACTGTATGACCCTTTCAGATTTGGCGCTTAAATTTATTATAATAATTGTCCAATCTGAGGGCCCTGAATCTGCACTCTCTAGAAAGGCGTAGAATTAGGGGGGATATGATTGAGGTGTATAAATGGAAAACAGGAATAAATAAAGGGGATGTAAATAGCGTGCTAAAAATATCTAGTATTGACAGGACTCGCAGCAATGGCTTTAAGTTTGATAAATTCAGATTCAGGAAGGATATAGGAAAGCATTGGTTTGGTAATAGAGCTGTCGATGAGTGGAACAAACTCCCGATTACAGTTATAGAGACTAAAACGTTGTGTAGTTTTAAAAATAGGCTTCATAAATATATGAGTGGGTGAGAGTTGGTCCTGTCTAGTTTGTGCTACTAGGTCAGATGCCGTGATCCTTCCTTAAGTGAATGTAACCTGACCTGGCTGGGCCGGGGCATTGGCTTAAGCCGGTGGGAGACTTGGACCTGCCTCGCATGGGCCAGTAGGCCCATTATGTGAAAGAACTGTGGACTGAGAAATAATGTTTGTTAAAAGTTCTCCCGTTTGCGTTTGCGATTTCGCAAACAGACGGAATTACTCACAAACATTTGTCTCTACGTCCGCAGCAGGACTCGAACCTGCAAATTCTGCATCAGAGTACACAGTACCTTATTCTGGGGTCTGGCGTCGTGGATAAAGTACTGTGTACTGCAGAGTTTGCAGGTTCGACTCCTGCTGTGGACGTAGAGATAATGTTTGTGTATATATAATATATATACTGTATATATTATTGTACCCACGAACGAGTGGTATTGATCAATAACACTGCGACTAGCCAAGGATTCGAACCCATGTTGTTTTGGCCAGCCTCATGGTGAGCGAAAACCACATGACGCTCTAATCCACAGGACCACCAAATCCTACAAGAATCACGCATCCAGCAGAGGTAGGTGTTTTATCGTGATCCGAGGACATACAGTGGTGTGGGTGCCTCTGAGCTAATTTCATTCTTCTTCCCGTTTTACCTGTTTGGCACGATATATATATATATATATATATATATATATATATATATATATATATATATATATATATACCTGGTTGTAGACGCAAGCAATAACATTATCACATACAATTAAGACCGAAATACTGTGGTAGCATAGAATTCTTTTGATACAATGATTCGCCCGAGACTGGGTTTTATCAAGCCTTGGACGCATTGTTGACCAGCGTATTTTCACTTGTTGGCTTTTGCTATTATCTACCTACATTGGGACGTACGTACAGTTCTGAGTGCCGGGTAGGAGTACATCAAACTAGTGAACTTGGCGGGTAGAACTGTCTAGGTAGAAGCCATCGCTGTGTCACAGCAATAACTCTTCCGGTTCAACGAAGACTTGGTGCACAGAGTCATCACTCGTTATTATGGGAGAGATAAAGCCATGTGTATAAATTACCCATTTCACCTGTGGTATCATACGTAGCATCAAGACGTATCTTGGGTTATGCCCGAAGTCTTATGGGGTAAAGGAAGGCTTAATATTAGACTCAAGGAAATAGTAATTTCTCAAGTTACTAAGAAGTAGTGGTCTCTGCTGTAATGTTTCTAATTGAAGATTGTGGCTGGTTTGTGCCGATTTCAGTTGCAACTTTCATAATCTGTTTAGAATTGCCATATTATGAGGACTGATACGAAGGGGAGAAAAGCAGCTCCAATACAGCGGTTTGTTTTTTTTTTTGCTGGTAGTATTAGATTGTTTTTCACAAATAAGAGTTCACAGGCTCGTACCTATGTGTGGTCTTTCATATATATATACATGAATTACAAGAGATTGTATTGTGTTTCAACAATTGAAAATTTGTTATGTTGGTAAACCGTGGTTCCGAAAAACAATCAACTTTTTTAATCATATATAAAAGGAATTATAAAGATAAAAAAATGATCATATTAATTACGATTTCTCTTTAGCCATAAAACAATTTTTAAGTCATAAACAAAAAAATTAAGTCATTTAAATAAACACGGATATATACACCAAGAGGTATATTTCTCTGTCTATATATACTGAGCGTTTAATTTAATCCCTAGTGTAGTCGACCGCTCTTAAAATCACATTAACCAAACAAACAAGATTATCTATTATATATATATATATATATATATATATATATATATATATATATATATAATAGGGATTAAATTATTCTTGTCTGCCTTAATGACGATAGTGTAATCGATAGCCTTACTTAAACACCATTAACTTTTAAATAAAGATTATTTTTTTAGTAATTCAAGATTTGAATATACTTTCAGGACTGTAATAAAAGTAGGTACCGTTTTTGTAGTGGAAAGTATTAAATCAGAGGAGAAGATTATGAGGGAGCAAGCCTCACTGGTGCGCCTTCAACTAGCTCAGGTTTTGAGTAACGCTCAGCCACCATGGAAAAAAAAAATATATATAAGCAGACTAGTAATTATGAGAAAAACTGAGAAGAGTTTACCCGGCGTGTAATTAAGATCCATCACCGCATTATCATCTTCGTTAATAACGACCTTACTGCACCATGTGCTCCCCAGCAGGCCTGCCAACACTACATCTGCCACAATCACAACTGCACAGGCCTGCCAACACTACCACAATCACACTACAGCCTCACAACTCTCAGGCCTGCCAACACTACATCTGCCACAATCACAACTGCACAGGCCTGCCAACACTACCACAATCACTACTGCACAGGCCTGCCAGCACTACCACAATCACTACTTCACAGGCCTGCCAACACTACCACAATCACTACTGCACAGGCCTGCCAACACTACCACAATCACTACTGCACAGGCCTGCCAACACTACCACAATCACTACTGCACAGGCCTGCCAACACTACCACAATCACTACTGCACAGGCCTGCCAACACTACCACAATCACTTCTGCACAGGCCTGCCAACACTACCACAATCACTACTGCACAGGCCTGCCAACACTACCACAATCACTACTGCACAGGCCTGCCAACACTACCAATATCACTACTGCACAGGCCTGCCAACACTACCAATATCACTACTGCACAGGCCTGCCAACACTACCAATATCACTACTGCACAGGCCTGCCAACACTACCAATATCACTACTGCACAGGCCTGCAACACTACCAATATCACTACTGCACAGGCCTGCCAACACTACCAATATCACTACTGCACAGGCCTGCCAACACTACCAATATCACTACTGCACAGGCCTGCCAACACTACCAATATCACTACTGCACAGGCCTGCCAACACTACCAATATCACTACTGCACAGGCCTGCCAACACTACCAATATCACTACTGCACAGGCCTGCCAACACTACCAATATCACTACTGCACAAGCCTGCCAACACTACCAAAATCACTACTACACAGGCCTGCCAACACTACCAAAATCACTACTGCACAGGCCTGCCAACACTACACCAATCACTACTGTCCAATCACTACTGGCTTGTTTGGCCAAATGATCGTTGCTTTATGCGCCAATATCGTAAGCTCTGCCTCGTAATAGCTCTTTTAAAGTGAAGATACCGACCTTGGTTATTCAGTAACGATCACTTTTACAAAATGATCGTATATATACATGTCTTGCAAAATAGGTAAAATTGGTCAATTAGCAAGAATTCCTTTAAAATTAGGTCCTTTCTAAAATTTTCTCTTATACGTCTAAAGATTTTTTTTTTTCATTTATATTAAAGTAAAAATTAATAATTTTGTACCAGAAGAACCTTAGAAAACTTACCTAACATTATAACAAGAGCAATTTAATTTAACATAAGCCAACTAAATATATTTTAGATAAGTTTACAATAATTTAATAATAAACACAAGGAAATATATTTTTTCTGTTAGGTTCAGAATGATTTTTGCGAAATTATTACATACACAATTTTTCGCTTGTCTTATTCGGCAAGAAGAGCGTTGCTATTTAAGCCAAATCGCAAGTTTTACCTATTCGGCACGACATATATATATTTATGCTATAACTCCGCTAAAATTCACCAGGGCACCGTCCACAGGATTAGGTATGGGATACATATTAATAATAAAGCACAACTAAATAAAAAAACATGTATACATACTAGTTCCTCTAAGCCAGTAGACACTGAAGAAGGAACAGCAACACTGACGAAGGAACAGCAACACTGACCGCTAGGAGACTGCAAAACGTTGAGCTTAAACTGCATGTGTCAGAGTCCAGGGGAGACAGTTGGGAGAAAAGCCACAAGGGAAATTGATTGCATGCCCATGCACTCCAACCCAGGCCCCGACTCGTGCACCTCCATATTCAACAAAAATTGCAGGAAACCCTTATCAAATGCCTTAAATATTTTATGGAGAAGTAACCTGGACCCTGGCGTCAGCCCAGTTATTGAAAACCACTGATGTTTCCCCACGCCATAAAGGTGGCAGCAAGGCGATTGCAAAAAACTTTTAGACCAATGACCCTAACATCTTACATTATCAAGATATTTGAACGGGTTTTAAAAAGTAAGATTGTCAATCACATGGAATCCCAGCAGTTACGCAACCCAGGTGAACATGGATTCAGAACAGGTCGCTCCTGCCTCTCTCAGTTGCTGGACTACAAGGTCTTACATACACTGAAAAAAAGCAAAATGCAGATGTAGTGTATACCAACTTTGCAAAAGCCGTTGATAAGTAAGACCATGGGGTAATTGCAGACAGAATGCGTGCAACAGGAATAACGGGAACGGTGGGCAGATGGACTTTTAACTTCTAACAAAAGAATTCAAAGAGTAATAGTAAACAGTGATATCAGGGACTACCATAGTGAAAGATTGTCCCCCCCCCAAGGCACGGTGCTCGCCCCACTTCTCTCATTTTTATATCTAACACAGAAATGGGCATAAATCATAACATAATATGAGAGGAAAAAGAGATTTAGTTGAAATTTCACAAACGTGTATTACATTGTGTATTATCTTACATTCCTGTGTATTACATTGTGTATTATATTACATTCCTGTGTATTATATTGTGTATTATATTGTGTATTATATTACATTCCTGTGTATTATATTGTGTATTATATTACATTCCTGTGTATTATATTGTGTATTATATTACATTCCTGTGTTATATTTGTATTATATTACATTCCTGTGTATTACATTGTGTATTATATTACATTCCTGTGTATATATTGTGTATTATATTACATTCCTGTGTATTATATTGTGTATTATATTACATTCCTGTGTATTATATTGTGTATTATATTACATTCCTGTGTATTATATTGTGTATTATATTACATTCCTGTGTATTACATTGTGTATTATATTACATTCCTGTGTATTATATTGTGTATTATATTACATTCCTGTGTATTATATTGTGTATTATATTACATTCCTGTGTATTACATTGTGTATTATATTACATTCCTGTGTATTACATTGTGTATTATATTACATTGTGTATTATATTTCATTCTTGAGTATTATATTACATTCTGATTACATTGTGTATTATATTACATTCCTGTGTATTATATTGTGTATTATATTGTGTATTATATTACATTCCTGTGTATTATATTGTGTATTATATTACATTGTGTATTATATTTCATTCTTGAGTATTATATTACATTCTTGGGTATTATATTAGATTCTTGTGTCTATCATATTCATGGATAAATGTTGAACTAGTAGGAGTTATGGAGCTCATGGGAACGGGAGGTAATGGGGCTTGAGATAAAGAAGGGGAAAAGATAGCTCGAATTCAGTGGATCATGAGCAGCAGGGAGGCACCTCCCAAGGAAGGACAAATATGTGTAAATAAATTTTTGTCTGGTGTCGGTGTGTGTGATCAGCAGCCGTGACCCAGAGTGTGACCTGGGGAGGGGCACACGGAAGATAAGGTCAAGGAGGAGGGGAAGCGGGGGAGGGAAAGGGAAAAGGGATGCCTGAAGGAACGAGGGGAAAATGTGCGAGGTAATGATAGGGGAATATGAGAGGGTGTGAGAAGGGCGGGAGCGAGGCAAGAAAAGATAGAGGAATGTGAGAAGGATGAGAAGGGAACGATGCATGAACGCTGGAGGAGTGCAAAGGGGTGAACAGAGGTATAAAGGGGAGGGAGGGAGAGAGAAAAGGGAGAGAGAAAAGGGAGAGAGAAAAGGGAGAGAGAGAGAGAGAGAGAGAGAGAGAGAGAGAGAGAGAGAGAGAGAGAGACTAAGGTTTATGTCGAAGTTATCTGCATGGGTAAACTAAAGTGTTTGCGCCTGTCTAGACAGATGACTTGAGGATAGGCACAGGTGTCACAGGTAATAAATTTGGAAGGCGGGATCTCTTATTGCGAATTCCAAGTTTATTCTCTGTTAGTAAGTTATCTTCCACTTGCTTATTCTCAGTACGTTATCTTCCACTTGCTTATTCTCAGTACGTTATCTTCCACTTGCTTATTCTCAGTACGTTATCTTCCACTTGCTTATTCTCAGTACGTTATCTTCCAGGTGTTTTAAGATCTTGCTGCTAACAATAGTTTCCACTGCTTCCCCAGCACCGTCAAGGTAATGGAAAGGTAGTTGAGGACACGTCTCGTCTGCCTTGTTGGTCACTGCTGTGTCTGAGGACTCCTCAGAACCAAGTTTACTGAATGAAGTTCACTGAACCTAATGGATGCGAAGTAACGATTTCGCGATTAACGTCTGTCCTTGTCCAGAAGATTAGTGTGTGTGTATAGTCACCTAATTGTGGTTGCAAGGGTCGATTCATAGATCCTGGCCCTGCCTCTTCACTGGTCGCCACTAGGTCCACACTCCCTGTTTGTGACCTAATTAATGTTTACATAAATAACTCATTACGACTGTGACCAGATATAAATATGTACGTACATAGTTCATTATCTTTGTAACTTGTTCAGCTATCAACACTTTGCGGTGCAGTCCCTGGACCCATTATGTACCCTTATAATCCTCTGGCTACTGCCCATAGGATGGGTATTGGGTGCATAATTAAGATGTTAAACTACACTCCTTGTCCAGCAGACCTATGTTGACACTGTTGATGAACTAGATGAAAATAAAGCTCGTCAAGCTATATACAAACCCTAGAACTTCCATACTTGAATGTGAAGTCAGCTTACTAGTGACCAACGTAGCTGCCCTCTACATCAGTCTGTCGCTACATTACAACTAGGGGTTATCTCTGTCAGAACCTCTTACAAAGAGTTTATTGTCGAACTTTTCGACCTGTAACACTTCGTGAACTTTCCCTCTTACAGGTGTGACTTCCCTGGAACCAGCGGTAATTAACCTACCTGACGCTACAGTAAGTTACTAACTGCATGAAGACTTCCTTTCATGTCACCTGATGATTACTATAACTTGCAAACTGCATAAATATTTCTTCTCAACAGACCACAAAACTTTCCATACTACAGTAAACATTCTGAGAGAAAGAGGAGAGGCAGCTATTTGTACACCCTGACTGTGAGAAGTGACACTATCAGGTCTTGCACTTACAACCTGCTTTCACGTAATATGATTATTTGCTCCTGTGTAATGTCAACAACTTAAACGCCTTCACCAGTCACAATGTAGATCTTCAGTACGAGTACATTCCCTGTTAGTAATACATGGTTTAGTTATCTCTGGTGATGCATCCTCCTACCCATAGCAAGAAACTACACATTAAAGTCAATCGGCAAATGAAGACCAATGTTGGCCCACCTTTCGCTGGGCAATGAACAAAAGCAAATTATCGGGAAGGGTTGTTTCAGAACATGATAGTCCTTGGCCAGTCTACACTGCAGTGGTTCCCAAACTTTTTCAGGCTGCCGCCCCCTTAGCTCCCAGGTCACATCCCTAGCCCCCCCCCCACATACCAACCCACCTTTTTCTTCGTATTAGGTTTACTGTAAATTCAAAACAACTAATCTAACACTATAAACAAGAGTATTTATTTTACAAATAAAAATTACCATAGTAAACCAATTCAACAATAAGAAGGATAAATTTCCATCTCATCTGTAACTACATTGTCTTCACAATTTTAGTGAGATGGATGAGCTTGGTGCAGGAACATCAGCTTCTCAACATCAGTCTTGAAGGAACTAAGAAGTCGTCTTAGATCCCAGCATTCAGTAATTTTCAGTCTGTTTTTTGCTTGGAAAGAAGCTTGGTGACAGTACTGATGCCTCGCTCTACTAAGAAAAGGTTAGAAATGTTTTTTTGTTACTATGCTTTCGTGTATACCTATGTTAATTTTATTCTTTGTTCTTGACTTACATTTTGTCATATAAATTTTGTAAAACAAACGTTCCCTTGGTTCCCTGCCGCATCTCTACCATCCCCTTTTTCGTCAACGTCCCCCTGGATCTTTCCACCGCCCAGTGGCGTGCAGAAGGGGGCCGAAGGGCGGTGGCCCCGGGCATCCAAATGGGGAGGTTTGGAGAAATTTCTCCAGGAAGGGGGGCGATCCCTCCCCCCCTCCTGGAGAAATTTCTCGGGGCATGCAATTAGAGAGGGAAATAAGATAGTGATTTGGGGCATACAATCAAGGAGTTGGCCCCGGACATCACCAGACCTCTGCACGCCACTGGCACCGCCCACTTTGGGAATCACTGGTCTACAGGAATATTCACCCGAGGGAACATGGCTACGTCTAAATCGGAACAATGGAACTGTCGCAGCTAGAAATCAAATAAAAATCGACCTACTGGCGGGCCATAAGCTAGCTGCAAGAACTATTAACAATGTGTGTAAAGGATGTGAGGTTTTTGTAAGAAACATGTAGCTTCAATTTACATAAACAACAGAGAGAATGGTGGAAACACAAGAGAAACACTGATTATCTTAGTATTAATAACACGTCTTCAAAAGCTTTATAAAGGTATTTTTCTCTTATAATAACAGCTGATCATTAGAGTGGCACACTAGATACATTTATTTGTGCATCTAGTGTGCATCTAGTGTGCACTTGTTGTACGGAGTGAAACAAGTGCGTGTGGCGTGAGATTACAGCAAAGTTGAATGTTCTCCTAGTTCACAGCACACTGATTCATGTTCATGTTTTCTTAACACACTACCTTAGACGCTGAAGATTGACAATCATGAAGTCACCAACGGCTTCATCAGTTAGTCCCAACTTGCGAATCTTAAAAAATTACCCAAACTGAATTATTACTTGGTAGTCATGGCTTCAAGGTAGACATGCTGTGTCAGATCTCGTCAGATCTATGCTCCAATTCATAAGATTCTTCTCCGTCTGTGAAAGCCTAAAGTATATTATGCAAAAGTAACTATGAAACATGTGTGCCTCGTAAAGAACCGCCGTGCCCACCCTGTGTGTGAATTTTTCCAATTTTAAAAGTATTTACATGCTAAAAGACCTAATTAATGCGTAAACATGATATTAACACTGAGCCAAATTACCATTTCCCTTATACGAGCGAGTAGCAGCAAGAATACCAGCACTGTTGTGTCTGAGACTGCCAGCCGACGGTGTTAACCGCAGTGATAACTATGGTGATAACTACTGTGGTGATAATTACGGTAATTACTACGGTGATGATTACTACCCTGATAACACAGCAGAAGTGTTGACAGAGCAACAAGGGCTTCTCCGTCATCTTGGAGGGCAGCAGCTGTCTTCCAGAGTAACAGATATAACAAAAGACCACCACAGAATTTTTTTCACAGATGAAATACATAATTGTCATTGCAGACATTTGAAAACCCTCACTGTAGCTTCGTCTTCTAAAGTTTGATTAGTTTATTTAATACAATCATCCTGAAGGCTGATGGGCGAAGTGGTGTAACTTCAAGGCAGAACAAAGTGTTATATTTATGGCTTAAATGTGGTAGGAAACCACAATATTACACGAACACGATTCATCATAGGTGAACGTCGCCTCAAGGTTGCTGTATTAGCAATACGTCCGTCATTCCATTATACCAAGTCCCGGTCGAAGTATCATGGTACCGATGGTACGAAAGACCGACAAGTTAACGAATACGTAACATGCGCGAAACATCTGGGTATCTTTATTGCTGAAACATTTCGCCTACACAACAGACTTTTTCAGTCGAATACAGGAAGATACTGAAGACGATAATGAAGTCGTCAGAATATTAACTCGGGAAGCTGTGCACCTGACAGATCAGTTCTTGCCTCAAATCGCAGACGAGATTTACGAAGTCCAGCACAATCTTCAGGAGTTTTGGTCTTACGAGACGACGACAGCTAAGAGATATGTAGGTAAAGAACGAAGGGGAATAAGGCACACTTGACGAGGGAGGGTGTGAAGAGCAGACATGAGAGGGAAAGCGTAGCTGCCACACGAAAACATGAGGTCACTTGACGTCTAGTCTGTTACTGTCTCACCATAACTACCAACATATTAGTCCCCTCTATGTATCTCTTCCCCTATCTCGTTTTTTACCTCCCCAACTTACTGCTATCCTCACCCCTCTCTTCCTAAACACCCCCACCTTCATCTCCCTAATTTTCCCCAACACGTTCATTTTAACACTTTTTTTTTTTACTTTTTTTGCTCAACGCAAATTTTTAAACCCTTCCTATTTTTTTCTCAAAATCGTATTTTATAGGTTTTAAATTAGGCAAATTTTGGTCAGGTCACACGAACCTATAAACCGTATATTTAACTATAAATAAGCCAATTAGAAAGAAAAATACGCCGCGTTACCTCGAAGAAAAATAGGAAACGTTGAAATCTGAACACTGATCATTCTTGGTCAAGAATGGGCGGTCTCCTGTTCACCCCTATCTCTAAACTCTCTCCCCACCCATCTTTCTCAGCCCCCACCCTTTTACCGCATTCTTCTCCCTACCCATCTTTGTAACTCCACCTTATCACACTCTTCTCCCCTCCCATCTTTCAAACCTCTCCACTTCACATTACAGTTTGCCCAAACTCCTTGCGTTCGTATCTGTACTCAACCCTCCACTCTCAGCCGCTGCCGCAATCCCCTATCCTTATCCTCTCTGCTCGAACCGTCTCCCAGGACTTCCCCATCCACGCCTCTCCTGTCTCATCCTTACACTTGTTACGGGAGGTGATCACAGTGGGTGCCGCCCCACGCCCACACACCCGGGTAAACGGAACTGTCGGTTACACGGCACTGGAGCCAAAACTCGACCCTTGCAACGATATATAAGTGAACACCGTCACTTACACGGCAGCCAAGTGACATTATGGAATTAATAATGCAAAACATGTGCAAAGGGAATAATTACAATAGTAGTCTGCTGGATTTTAACTTTCTAACAAATAGTACACAAATAATAGAAGTAATATTATATTAATGGTACACAACTCTAGAGGTCGATGAATAAGAGACAAATGCAACACTTGGGTATCGTTATTATGGAACAGTTTCGTCAACCCGTGGATTTATTAATCCACAACAGAAAATAACGGCGGAAATCGTGGATGGTGATGTATATAATGGAAGCAGGTGAGGCTACCTTGCCTACTTCCACTCGTGAGCTCCATCCACCTGTGACGCCGTCTCCAACTGCTTCGCCTCGCTTGTCTGCAGCATACAAGTCCCAATCCTCGTTAGATGCTTTAGATTTATCGAGACTGAGTGACTGAACACCACCTATCAATGCTGAGTCGCCGAGCACCTCTAAGCTACTTCACGCCTTCCGCTGTTTATTCGGTGTACTGAATTGGTAAGAACCACTGGTTGGCGAAACGTCTTCTTAATAAAGATACTCAAGTGTTGCACATGTGCCTTATTCAAGTATAAATAATAATTGACAAAGCAGAATCGGAGACCTTCACAGTGAAAAGCCCCGTTACTCAAGGCTCAATAATCTATACAATTCTCTTTCATTTTCATATCCAACAAATATACAATAACACGACTCACGAAATGTGTGAGAGTAGCAGCCACCGAGAAAACGGCAAACACTAAGTCTTGCTGTGGGCCACAGTAAATATGACGTTCAATAATCTAACACAAATGATAATGAAATCACTCGATCGATCGAAGGATGAATACAAGGGAAGTGGAGGTAATGCGTGTAGGAAAGTATTACTTTCAAAGAACACAACAGTATTACTGTCTCAGATGCAATGAAAATTATAGGCTGGATTGTAGAAACCTTCAAGCCAAGCCAATGATGATACTATTCAAAGGAACGGCAATCTCTTGACTGGAGTGTTGGTGTTCACTTGTAACCCCCTTTGAAGGCAGGTGAAAATTCTGATTAGGAGAAAGTAGAGAATTTTCATAGCCAAGATCAATCCAAACATCTAATTTATATGAAAATTCAAGTCATGTATATTCGTTGGTGCTTCAAAGAACTGGGCAACAAAACACTGAAAAAAGCACCAAGTGGTGGACAATCATCAACGCAACAATCATATATATTAAAGACAATCATATTAACTTAAAATATCCAGCTTCCATCTAAAGAAAAATATTAATTGTATAGGAAAATTCTCCAAGTGATGTTAAATGTATAACCTTGAGGGGTTTAGGAAATCGACTCTGCCATTGACCTTTTTTTTACAACCTGTTTTCTGAGCTGCCCGAGGACTGTCGCATCACATCTTGTGTTTCCTGCGCTGCCTGAGGACTGTCGCATCACATCTTGTGTTTCCTGCGCTGCCTGAGGACTGTCGCATCACATCTTGTGTTTCCTGCGCTGCCTGAGGACTGTCGCATCACATCTTGTTTCCTGTGCTGCCTGAGAAACGTCTTAATTCCATCCTGTAAGTGTTTCCTGCGCTACCTGGCCTTCCGCTTGTATCAACAAACACAGCCTCGTGATTTCCTTCTCTGTATCTCGATTTTCATTTCTTTCCTGTTTGACGTTTTACCCCTGTTTGTTTACATTTGTCTCAGCACCGACTCTCACTCTCTTGACTTTTAAACACTCGTGATATCAGGAGTAACACGCGCCACAATACTCTCCCGATCCTGTCAGCAGACAATGCCTCTCTCTCTCCCTCTCTCCGTGTGTGTGTGTGTGTGTGTGTGTGTGTACTCACCTAATTGTGGATGCAGGGGTCGAGACTCAGCTCCTGGCCCCGCCTCTTCGCTGTCCGCTACTGGGACTCTGCTCTCCCTGCTCCATGAGCTTTATCATACCTTGTCTTAAAACTATGTATGGTTCCCGCCTCCACTATATCGCTTCCCAAACTATTCCACTTCCTGACCACTCTGTGACTGAAGAAATACTTCCTAACATCCCTGTGATTAATCCGAGTCTTCAACTTCCAACTGTGTCCCCTTGTTGCTGTGTCCCATCTCTGGAACATTCTGTCTGTCCACCTTATCAATTCCTCTCAGTATTTTATATGTCGTTATCATGTCCTCCCTATCTCTCCTGTCTGTCCTCCAGTGTTGTCAGGTCGATTTCCCTTAACCTCTCCTCGTAGGACATACCCCTTTGCTCCGGGACTAGTCTTGTTGCAAACCTTTGCACTTTCTCTAGTTTCTTTATGTGCTTGGCTAGGTGTGGGTTCCAAACTGGTGCTGCATACTCCAGTATGGGCCTAACGTACACAGTGTACAGGGTCCTGAACGATTCCTTATTAAGATGTCAGAATGCTGTTCTTAGGTTTGCTAGGCGCCCGTATGCTGCAGCAGTTATTTGGTTGATGTGCGCCTCAGGAGATATACCTGGTGTTATACTCACCCCAAGATCTTTTTCCTTGATTGAGGTTTGTAGTCTCTGGCCCCCTACACTGTACTCCGTCTGCGGTCTTCTTTGCCCTTCCCCAATCTTCATGACTTTGCACTTGGTGGGGTTGAACTCCAGGAGCCAATTGATGGACCAGGCTTGCAGCCTGTCCAGATCCCTCTGTAGTTCTGCCTGGTCCTCGTCCGATTGAATTCTTTTCATCAACTTCACATCATCTACAAACAGGGACACTTCGGAGTCTATTCCTTCCGTCATGTCGTTCACAAATACCAGAAACAGCACCGGTCCTAGGACTGACACTCGTCACCGGCGCCCACTCTGACACCTCGCCACGTACCATGACTCGCTGCAGTCTTCCTGACAGGTATTCCCTGATCCATTGGAGTGCCTTCCCTGTTATCCCTGCCCGGTCCTCCAGCTTTTGCACTAATCTCTTGTGTGGAACTGTGTGGAACTGTGTCAAATGCCTTCTTACAGTCCAAGAAAATGAAATCTACCCACCTCTCTCTCTCTCTCTCTCTTCTTACTGCTGTCACCCTGTCATAGAACTTCAGTAGGTTTGTGACACAGGATTTTCCGTCCCTGAAACCGTGTTAGCCGTCGTTAAGCTCATTCTTTTCTAGGTGTTCCAACACTCTTCTCCTGATATTCTTCTCCATGACTTTGCATACTATACATGTCAGTGACACTGGTCTGTAGTTTAGTGCTTCATGTCTATCTCCTTTTTTTAAAAATTGGGACTACATTTGCTGTCTTCCATACCTCAGGAAATCACCCTGTTTCGATAGATGTGTTGAATATTGTTGTTAGGGGTACACACAGTGCCTCTGCTCCCTCTCTCAGGACCATGGAGAGATGTTGTCTGGCCCCATCACCTTTGAGGTATCTAGCTCACTCAGCAGCCTCTTCACTTCTTCCTCGGTTGTATGTATTGTGTCCAACACTTGATGGTGTACCCCACCTCTCCGTCTTTCTGGAGTCCCTTCTGTCTCCTCTGTGAACACTTCTTTGAATCTCATGTTGAGTTCCTCACATACTTCGCAGTCGTTTCTTGTGATCTCTCCTCCTTCCTTCCTTAGCCTGATCACCTGGTCCTTGACTGTTGTTTTCCTCCTGATGTGGCTGTACAACAGCTTTGGGTCAGATTTGGCTTTCGCTGCTATGTCATTTTCATATTGTCGTTGGGTCTCCCTTCTTACCTCTGCATATTCATTTCTGGCTCTACGACTGCTCTCCTTATTCTCCTGTGTCCTTTGCCTTCTATACTTCTTCCATTCCCTAGCACACTTGGTTTTGGCCTCCCTGCACCTTTGGGTAAACCACGGGCTCATCCTGGCTTTTTCATTATTCCTGTTACCCTTGGGTACAAACCTCTCCTCAGCTTCCTTGCATATTGTTGTCACATAATCCATCATCTCGTTTACTGACTTCCCTGCCAGTTCTCTGTCCCACTGAACCCCGTTCAGGAAATTCTTCATGCCCACGTAGTCCCCTTTCTTGTAGTTTGGCTTCATTCGTCCAGCCCTTCCTGCTTTCCCCTCCACTTGTAACTCTACTGTGCATTCGAAGCTTAAAACCACATGATCACTGGCCCCAAGGGGTCTTTCATATGTGATGTCCTCAATATCTGCACTACTCAAGGTGAATATTAGGTCCAGTCTCGCTGGTTCATCCTCTCTCTCTCTCTCTCTCTCTGGTAGTGTCCCTTACGTGTTGGTACATGAAGTTTTCCTGTACCACCTCCATCATCTTAGCCCTCCACGTTTCTTGGCCCCCATGTGGCTCCAAGTTCTCTCAATCGATTTCTTTGTGGTTGACGTCACCCATGATCAGTAGCTTCGCCCTGCTCGTATGAGCCCTTCTGGCCACTACAGCCAGTGTGTCAACCATCGCTCTATTACTCTCATCATACTCTTGCCTTGGCCTCCTGCTGTTCTGTGGTGGGTTATACATCACTGCAATTACCACCTTGGGACCTCCAGACTGAATCGTTCCTACTATGTAATCTCTTGCTTCTCCTCTGGCTCCTCTCTCCAGCTCATCAAAATCCCATCGGTTTTTGATCAGCAGTGCCACTCCTCCACCCCCTCTGTTCCCTCTGTCTTTCCTCAGGATCGATATCCCGTTGGAAAGATGGCATCTGTTGTCATACCTGTGAGCTTGGTTTCTGTGAGAGCTATGATGTCCGGTGATGCCTCTGACTTTCGTGCCACTCCTTCCGCTTATTTGTTATACCATACCTTCAGTTTCCTTCTCCAACACTGTTTTGGGGGGTCTGTGGTTGTGGGGGACCTGGCAGTGTACTTCGGGATTCTATAGCGGAGTGTTGGGTGGGGGATTGTGGTTTGTGTTGGGATAGCATGATAGATTGTGGGGTTCTGGGGATGGTTGTGTGTGCTTGCTCTCGTTGCTCTGCCCTGATTTGGTTGTCCTCTGCTGATTCTGTCCTTGTCTCTCCTCCTAGCTCCTTTCGCTTTTGTGTCCTCTCCCTCAGCTTCTGTCGTTCTGATTTTGTACTGTCTCGGTCTAGGAACACCGTGTGTGTGTGTGTGTGTGTGTGTGTGTGTGTGTGTGTGTGTGTGTGTGTGTGTGCATGTGCATCTGCAGGTAACAAACCTCTCCCATGAACGAGAAATGGGCCAGAACAAACCATTTGTGATCTCGTTAATAACACCCAGTATTTCATTAACTTTAATATAACACTGTAATGATAACACTCACTTTCAGTTAACCCAACTTCTGAGGATACGACTCGCTGATTTCGCTAAGATGATCAACCACGCCTAGGATCATTCTTTCTGAAGATGTAGCATTCCTGTGGTGATCCCTTCATCCTAGGATGACTCTCAAGATTCCTGAGTGAACTCAGAGTGAAAACATGAAACCTGAACCTTGAACCATTAATTATCATTACGCCTGTGACGCTGTGGGTAGGACATAGGTTCTTGAGGTAAAAAACTTGTATGGGGATGAGTGTGTGTGTTCGTGGCACAGGGGAGCGTCCAGCAGCCTCCTGCTCCCTCGGTCCACCTCCTCCCTTCATTACCACCACCTCCTCCTCCTCCTCGCCCTCCTGCAAGAGGTTAATTGGAAGCGTCGCCAAAATAGCTGGGGCGTGCCATCATTACCTGGGGTACCTGGCCTGGTGATGGCACCCACCTGCAACCCTTCCCTCCAACACACACACACCACCCCCCTTGTTCTCACAGCCCACCCGCTGCCAACCACACCCACCCAACCCTCCTTCCCACCCTTCCTTCTTCCCTCCCTCCCTCCCTCTCTCTCATTTCCCTTGCTCCCTCCCTTCCCTTCCTTCCTCCCTTATTCCCCTTCTTTCCTTCGTCCCTTCCCCCTCTCTCTCTCTCCCTCCCTCCCTCCCTGTGTGTTTTCACCTTGCTTGCCTGCAAGTGCTCTCCGCTCTCAGGTGTTAATTTAATCTTTGATTTTGCTGCCGAAACTGATAATTTGTGTCCTCCTATATATATATATATATATATATATATATATATATATATATATATATATATATATATATATGTTGTGGCAGGTAGTGCAGGATACACAAGCTTCCTATGAACCAACCTCTAAGACAGTTACCAGCAACACAACGATATATTTTTACAATTTATAATTTAGATTACAAATAAATTTAGGATACCTGCTTAATATGTCTAGTGTCTTATTTTTCGCAAAAAAGATACTCTGACATATGACATACGATTATACAGTATATCTCTATATTCCTCAAAAAGTGGACAATTAAGCATGTGCTTAATTGTCCACTTTTTGAGGAATATGTGACCATAAATCTGGCCACATACTTTGCATTTAGATTGATCATCATGTGTGTTTCTGTCAAACTGCCAGAAGTACTTGTAACCAAGCCTAAGCCTAAGCCTGGCTACAACTACATCAGTCAGACTGTTCATGTTGCCCCTTAAACGTATTCGTCAACGTTCATGTTTTTACAGTTCGTAATAGATTTACTCAGGCTTTTAACTGCATTCCTATGGCATTCAGATTCATTATTTACTCTTCTCTCAATGTTATTACTAATAAAACTAGACACAGACCAATGTTATACTTAAACGTTTCCCTTCATACTTTCTCTTGATTACTTAATGACCGTCATCACGTAGGAGTGTGATGGAATCCTCTCAGATTTGTCAATATCTGTACTTGGCCTCTCCAAAGAATATGTTTGAGTCAGTATGGAAGTCAAGCGCCTTCAGTGATGACACGGAATCATTAGGCGGCCAGGAATTAACAAAACAGTAAAAATAATGTAGTATAGAGAGGCAACACGGTGGCAGACATAAGTAGACAAGACATGCGAGGGTGGAACAGAACTAGTGGTGTAAACAACGATACTAGTGTAAACAACTATACTAGTGTAAACGGAACTACTGGTGCAAACGGGACAAACTACTAGTGTAAACAATGTAACAAAATACTAGTGTAGACAACGGGACAAACTGGTGTAAACGGGACAAACAACTTGTGTAAACAATAGTTCACAGAAGCCTGAAGTGATCTATAACTCATTAACTTGAACGTAATAAGCACATTTCCAGAGGAACTTGTAAACAAACTAACAGTACAAGTACTGTTATGTTACAGACAGTGTAAACAATACATGTGCAGCCAGGACAGTTACCGGAGCAGACGTTTTGTTACTGCACTGAAAAGGCCACGGTGGCGAAACATCTGCTTCAGTAAATGTCATGGTATATAACATGTCAAGGGATCTTAGTGAAATTTTGAGAAAGTATTCTAAATTGGCTTGTAAGATAAGGTTGTAAATATACCCCCGGATATACTCCTGTCAATACTTTTAAGGTCTAGTTCCTTGGCTTGTTGTGTATCAATATGCTATTGCACCACCATCCACAGCATGTATATGGGGTATACCTGGAGAGGGTTTCGGGGGTCAACGCCCCCGCGGCCCGGTCTGTGACCAGGCATAAACTAGCCGCTTCGGCGGCAAAATATAAACTGGCTGCCATTTTGTCTATCCGTATCTGTTTACCCTCCCTCCCTCCCTCCCTCTCCCCCCTCTCTCTCTCTCTTTCTGCCTAACTATCCGCCTGCCTGCATGGCCTCGTCACACTCATTAGTCTTGATGTGCCTCTGTTACCTCAAGGCAGTGTAACGCTGCACCGCCTTGCAAGTCTCTATAACGTTTTCGGAAAAAGCCACACCTATATATATTAGTGTGTGTAGACGTGATGGTTCCCACGGGCGGGGGGACGCGAGACTTCCTGCACGAGAAGGCCTAAGGGACGGAGAGAATGAGTATTTATTTTATTTTTTTTAAATAAACTTGGGTTACATCAACATCTTGAAGACTTCTATTGATGTCTCGGCAATGTCTGTGATATCTGGTGGTCGCAGGCTGCAGTGTCTTGGACCACGACTGACACAAGTGTTCTCTTATTATACTCTTGCCTCCCCTTGCTTTATCCAGTTAATTCTCAACTTCCATATCTCTCAAAGTATGCCATTAATTTTCTTCTCTCCACAGGAAAGCGCTAAACCCGCAGGGATAATACAGGGCTAATGAGAGGTGATCAGATCTGATCTAAGGCAAAGGAGGTAAAAGCTTCAGTTTCCACAACAAAAAATCACTTCACCGGCATCAGGAAGCCGCCTCTGAATACAAGTTACTGTAGCCTGCTGACTGGAGACCCAGTCCTCCACTATTCTCCAGGTATATATTATGTTGTATGTCTAGCTTTTAGTGTATCTGTCAAAAATATTATGACGGAACAGTATCCTGTTTATTATATTCATAAAACATCACTGAACCGTACGAATTATACAGGTTTTAACACTGTCAACACTTGCGTGGCATCTCTTGTATAAATTGTCACGATCCTCGCATTGTCATGGGCTGGGCTACAGCGGTTATGTTTCCTAAGGGTTAGGACAGGAATACTTAAAATAAAGATCTCTGGATGTCTTTCTTACAACCTCCGTTCTTGCGCATTCTGCTTTGGCATTCTTCGTTTTGTGAAAACATCTGCATAAATAACTCATTACGATTGCGACCAGATATAAACATGTATACAGTTCATTACCGTTAACTTGTTCAGCTATCAAAACTTTGGGGCCCAGTCCCTGAACCCATTATGTACCTCTGTAATCTTATGACTACCGCCCACACCATGGGTATGGGGTGCATAATGAAGATATTATTCAGCTGAAAACATCTGACGGCGTTTTATGTCCTGTTGAGCAGGGCTGGGGGTGAGGCAGGGCTGGGAGTGAAGCAGGGCTGGGAGTGAGGCAGGGCAGGGAGTGAGGCAGGGCTGGGAGTGAGGCAGGGCTGGGAGTGAGGCAGGGCTGGGAGGCAAGGAAGCAGACAAGACCATCCTCAGAGCCATAAGGGCCACAGGGCCAACCAACATCAAGGACTATCGACTAAGGCGTCACGCAAATGTAAAGGGTTTCGGGAATGGTAAAAATAGTTTGATTGGTGGGCCATTTTTTCCCATCATTTAAAAGGCAAACTTGAGCCAGTAATTTAGCCAGCACACAGCGGCCTTGTTCCCACTCCTCTTGATATGCGGAGACACGATGCGGGACACCGAGAATTTGTGTCTTGAAGACCAGGAAAGATTAAGGGTTTCCCTTACCCCTGGGTGCATACCCCCAGGGGGGCATGGGAGGGACGAAGCTCCGGAGGGTATCTGAGATGTGAGGGTGTGGGTGCGGTATGAGGTGTGGGGTATGAGGAGTGAGGCACGAGGTGTAAGGCACGAGGTGTGAGGCACGAGGTGTGAGGTACGAGGTGTGGGGTACGAGGTGTGAGGTACGAGGTGTGAGGCACGAGGTGTGAGGCACGAGGTGTGAGGCACGAGGTGTGAGGAACGAGGTGTGAGGTACGAGGTGTGAGGTACAAGGTGTGAGGCACGAGGTGTGAGGCACGAGGTGTGAGGTACGAGGTGTGAGGTACGAGGTGTGAGGCACGAGGTGTGAGGAACGAGGTCCTTATCTCATACTACTCTCAATTCCCTATTTAACTTTCGAATGCCATTTTTTTTTAAATACGTGTTGCACTATCTTGGCACACCTAGGTGCCCGGGACGTGGCACAGTATACAGAGGAAGTGTGACACTTATAGAGCGCTCCCACAGAGAAAAAAAAAGTCATTCAGAGCACCGTGCAATAAGAGCCCACACTTGTACACAAATACCCCCGCTGCACTAACCCACACCCCCTCCCAACCCCCTTCAACCCCCTACAAACCATACACGATAAAAACTAATAAACTCTGACAATTATTTTTTCCCTAAAAAAAAAATCAATAATTAGTCTTTAACACAACTCACATTATTATTAAAGAACCTTAACTCAACAAGGCTGATATTAAATCAGTAAATACATTTTTTTTTTTTTTTGCAGTTTAGAAAATTGTAAACACTCAATTTTTTAAGAGCTGAAACACATAATAATGATTATAGTGATCATATTATTATTGACAAAAGATTCTAATCCAGACACACTAAATACTTTTATTCTTTAATCGACTAGTTAACAAATGAAAAAAAGTATACTTTGAAGCAGTTATTGATAGTATTATACTTACATTTCAAACGGTTTCCTTAAAGCCTCGCGCACACACACACACACACACACACACACACACACACACACACACACACAATCAAATTAAATGGAAAGTATGTGGGAGCCTTATTGTTACTTTCTTGAAACACTGTGTGATTAACTGTCCACTTATTAAGTATTATAAATATTATGAGGTGGTGAGAGGTTGTTGAGGTGGTTTGGGCATTTAGAGAGGATAGAGAAAAGAAAAAGGTGCCTAGGAGGGCGCATACATCTGGAGTGGAAAGGTAGGAGGGAGAGGGATGAAGGAAGTTTGAATGCTAGTGGCCTGGAAGTCCAACAGGCATGTGGGAGTGTGTTTGAGGAATGGAGGCAAGTGGTTTTTATCATCTGACGTGCTGTTGGAGTGTGAGCAGGTTAATATTTTTGCAGGGATTCGGGGAAACCGGTTAATCGCACCTGAGTCGTCCTGAAAACGGGAAGTACAGTGCCTGAAGGATGGGTGGGGATGTTACGGTCAGGAGACTCATCTGAACTATGATGTCGGTGTCCTTCTGGCAAGACAGTGATCGAATGACAGTGAAAGTCTCTTCTTTGTTGGGCCGCCCCACCATCGAAAGGGATGGCCAATGCTAAAAAAAAAGTATAATAACCTATGTCATATGTCAGGATATCTTTTAAATAGAAATAAGATACCAGATATATTTAGCAAATATAAATTTGCTTGCAACAGATAAGCCAGTTGTATATATATAAATCCAATTTACTCCTGTTAGCCCCTTAGGGGCCTAGTTCTTTTTTTTTTTGTGCATCCATATGCTACTGAACTACCGTCCATAGGATGGATATGGGGTGCTCAATAAACTAGTCGCTTCGGCTGCAAAAATCTAAATATTTTTAAAGCCTCGCCTAGCACTGCGCTATCGTATGCCTTCCATCAACAGCATCGTAAGGGCCCAACAGCCTGTTGCTTAAGGAATTCCTTTGTACAATTTTGCAACTTTAATATTTACCCGTTAATAGATGGAAACTCCATCTTCGTGGACAAGAATTAAACGCATCACCTTCTAGAGAAAGACGTATGGCCACCATTTACGTTCTTCAAGCGGCCTCCCGCTGGATAGCTGAAGCCACCTCGCTCGACACACTCAGACAAAGCCAGCCGCTTCAATGACAAAGTTAGAGACATGTTCTAAACCCAAAAACCAGCAGTGATGCGAGGCATTCCCTGCTGCAGGGGGTCCCTGCTCGCCCTCTCCTCTCATCTATCAACATCACCAAGATGTTGAGCATGTGTCAGTCCAGCTGGGACTGTGCTCACGACCTGATCTTACGCTGTCTCTCCCTCCCTTACAGCCTTTTCCAGCCAGGTGCCTTTTACTTTACCTGTGAGTCGCGCTGTATGTGTGTGGTATGGTGCGTCGTGTGTGCTGTAAAATTTCCAGCAGAGTTGTCATCAACATCCTGAGTCATCAACCTCAACCTTGTATACAGAGGATCGAGGCTTTCTCCAGTAATTAATCTGATACCATTGATTTCAAGATTTTGTTTTTAACAATTTCGGCAAAATTGTAAATCTACGCCCTTATTTATTATTATAATCAAATCAAGTTCTAAACACTCAGACTAATCTTATAGGATATCATCCTTCTTATGCAGCCAGTAGTAACAGCTTGGTTGATCGGGCCCTGATCCACCGCGAGGCCTGGTCACGGACCGGGTCGCGGGGGCGTTGACTCCCGAAACCCCTCCAGGTATCTCCAGGTATAGATTGCAGAAACATTCATTAATATTTTGAAGTTGATCAGAAGCAGCATTCTTTACTCATTAAATATAAATATCACTATTAAAAAAATGGCAAATTGCGATTTAATATCAGCCAGTAAGAGCGCGAACCTTGCGTTCAGGAAACCACATCAGTGGGTAAAATTTCAAGCCGGTCAGTTGAGTCATTCTCCAGTTATAGCACGGATTCGAACGATTCCATGATTTTTAAAATATTTCAGTATACTGACAAATTTGCCCACTCAGACACAACTTAATGGGTATTATCCTGGCCCTAAGAAGCATCAGTCATTAAATACTGAAGCTGTTCAGAAGAGGTAATCAAAGTTATTTAACGTGATTTAACTGGAATAAAATTTCACACTATTTTACACATGAAATGGTCAGATCTGCACCAACATTCTTGAATTCCGCTCTCCGCCGTCGTCGAATTACGAGGCACTACCATTCTGAAGTTTACGAGGCACTACCATTTCTGAAGTTTACGAGGCACTACCATTCTGAAGTTTACGAGGCACTACCATTTCTGAAGTTTACGAGGCACTACCATTTCTGAAGTTTACGAGGCACTACCATTTCTGAAGTTTACGAGGCACTACCATTCTGAAGTTTACGAGGCACTACCATTCTGAAGTTTACGAGGCACTACCATTCTGAAGTTTACGAGGCACTACCATTCTGAAGTTTACGAGGTACTACCATTCTGAAGTTTACGAGGTACTACCATTCTGAAGTTTACGAGGCACTACCATTCTGAAGTTTACGAGGCACTACCATTCTGAAGTTTACGAGGCACTACCATTCTGAAGTTTACGAGGCACTACCATTCTGAAGTTTACGAGGTACTACCATTCTGAAGTTTACGAGGTACTACCATTCTGAAGTTTACGAGGCACTACCATTCTGAAGTTTACGAGGCACTACCATTCTGAAGCTTACGAGGCACTACCATTCTGAAGTTTACGAGGCACTACCATTCTGAAGTTTACGAGGCACTACCATTCTGAAGTTTACGAGGCACTACCATTCTGAAGTTTACGAGGTACTACCATTCTGAAGTTTACGAGGCACTACCATTCTGAAGTTTACGAGGTACTACCATTCTGAAGTTTACGAGGTACTACCATTCTGAAGTTTACGAGGCACTACCATTCTGAAGTTTACGAGGCACTACCATTCTGAAGTTTACGAGGCACTACCATTCTGAAGTTTACGAGGCACTACCATTCTGAAGTTTACGAGGTACTACCATTCTGAAGTTTACGAGGTACTACCATTCTGAAGTTTACGAGGCACTACCATTCTGAAGTTTACGAGGCACTACCATTCTGAAGTTTACGAGGCACTACCATTCTGAAGTTTACGAGGTACTACCATTCTGAAGTTTACGAGGTACTACCATTCTGAAGTTTACGAGGCACTACCATTCTGAAGTTTACGAGGCTCTACCATTCTGAAGTTTACGAGGTACTACCATTCTGAAGTTTACGAGGCACTACCATTCTGAAGTTTACGAGGCACTACCATTCTGAAGTTTACGAGGTACTACCATTCTGAAGTTTACGAGGCACTACCATTCTGAAGTTTACGAGGCACTACCATTCTGAAGTTTAAAGCTCCGCCACTGAAGATTTTTGAAGTTATAAGAGCTATTTCAGGATGCTGGGAATAGGTTCAACAACTTCAGTCATAGGTCACCTGCACATGCCAACTGTTCCAAGAATTTGGCCCTAGTTATCTTACACAAGCATTGTAAACTTGAAGGCGGTCAGATGAGGCCTCGAGTTGTGAGCGAAAAACGAAAAGTTTTATGAAGAAAAAAACAGCAAAAAGAAAAAAAATTGACAACCACTTAAAGGTCCCACTTCAGGGATACTTAAAAATGTCTTATGTTACAGTTATAAGGGGGTCAAATTGTCTTTAATTCTGAAAGTCGTAAAATTACTTTGCGAGGAATCGGGTCGGAGGGGCGACGATCTTTGGAACCATGAACAGGCTCTTAGAGAACTTTGATTATTGAGTAAAAACAAAAAGTGAAAACTGGAAGTCAAGCCTTAGCCTGACACGGGTTTTGCTCTAATGAGCATCAGAGATTTCGACACTACTACGCCAAGCATCCAATAACAAGAGCATTTCAACAAATAAAGAAATTGGTAGACATATCTGGTCATCGGAATATTAATAAAAGGAATGGGACGATACCAGGATTTTTGCCGATACCGATACTTTGGTACATCCTTAATTAACAACATTCGCTATTCTACCTCATCTCCACTTTTTTTTGTGTATGAGGGTACATTGACCATACCAGCCAGTGCTTTAAAACATTCAATGACTGCGTGAAGCAAGAACTCTAACTCACACCACCAAAAAAAAAAAAAAAAAAAAGGGCGAGGTAGATGACGTGCTGACATATAGTGGTATACCCGAGACTTGACATGGATTAGGTCGCTCGCTCCATTGTTCACTCAAAGGATTAATATGCTTGTCAGCACCGCCCCAGGGAGACCCTAGTTAGCTCGTGTCCCGTAGGCCGCCATTATCGCGTTAGTTATTTGTTTTGGCAACGCTCCTTCCCGCCAATACTCTTGTTTATCTCCGGAGAAAAGTGCGCACAATACTAGGCGGACGTCGTTTATCCGAAACTGAACATTTCGTCAATATTACCCGTTGAAAAAGGGCCTAATGAAATAACAGACAATACGATGAAGTATCTGTTTTGTTTGATTAGGTATAAATAATAGATACTTTCCTGGACTCGGTAATACAAGGTAAGGAGTCCAATTATCTCGCACTCTTTCCCTTCAACTACCCAAACACAATTGCAACCTCCCCCCCATACACACACAACTATACTTGTAATATCAGAGAATTTAAAACATGAAGATAAAAAGTGTGACAGGATGGAGCGAAATGGTACAAAATACCGACATGGAAAAATAAAGAAATGCAGTATACGTAATACGATCCTTTATTGATAAAGCTAACTGTTCGGACGAAACTTTTTCAATAAAGGCTCTCGCATTATGCCGCAGTTGTCTCTTTTTCCATGGAGATATTACCTTGGAAAACTGACCCACAAAGGCAGAGAGACGTGGAGGAGCAAGCTCTTTTAATTTTATAATGGGGCGTATTAAAGAACCAACAAGAGACAATGACTGAACGATGGAGCTGGAGGTGTTTATCACTACCAGAGAGGCAGACACAGGTGAGATACGGAGTGTTCCTGGGTGCTCCTGAGTGTTCCTGAGTGTGTTGACGTTCTGCCACTTGACGCAAGTGAAACTTAAGCATAGAGGAGAAAGTGGGAAATTGAAGAGGCTGGTGTGCAGGGAAGGTAATTATGGAGGAATGGGACATTATCCGTCTTCACCTCAGTGGGATGACACGTATAGGAAACGAGCCATCTAAGCAATTAAAAAAATGAACTGGTAGTGTAATAAGGTGTTCCCGTTTCTTCTGCACTTATCTCGGTTCTCTGTTCCCCATCATCGTCACATTTTCCATGTTCTCTTGTTCTTAAATGTATTTGAGGAAGAGAAGAAGCACTCAACCACCCATAACTTTTCACAGTAATCAGCATCTGTTTTTCTTTTTTACATTTCAGATATCACCTATACACAAGATTCAGAAACCTGCTGCCCTCTGGTGGATCTGCTGCCCTCTGATGGACGCCTGTTGTCCTCCCGCTGCTCTCTGACGGACGCCTGTTGTCCTCCCGCTGCTCTCTGACGGACGCCTGTTGTCCTCCCGCTGCTCTCTGACGGACGCCTGTTGTCCTCCCGCTGCTCTCTGACGGACGCCTGTTGTCCTCCCGCTGCTCTCTGACGGACGCCTGTTGTCCTCCCGCTGCTCTCTGACGGACGCCTGTTGTCCTCCCGCTGCTCTCTGACGGACGCCTGTTGTCCTCCCGCTGCTCTCTGACGGACGCCTGTTGTCCTCCGCTGCTCTCTGACGGACGCCTGTTGTCCTCCCGCTGCTCTCTGACGGACGCCTGTTGTCCTCCCGCTGCTCTCTGACGGACGCCTGTTGTCCTCCCGCTGCTCTCTGACGGACACCTGTTGTCCTCCCGCTGCTCTCTGATGGACACCTGTTGTCCTCCCGCTGTCCTCTGATGGACACCTGTTGTCCTCCCGCTGCCCTCTGATGGACACCCGTTGTCCTCCCGCTGCCCTCTGATGGACACCTTCCCTTTAAAAGGATAGACTTCTCTTTAAAAAAAACTCTTCCCTCTCCTCCCCTCCCTTAGTTGAGGGGAGATATATGGATCCCTTTCCTCGCCCCTACATAGTCTCCCCTCGCCCCTACATAGTCTCTCCTCCGCGTTTTAAAGGTTTCTTGTCAGTGTTCCTGTAGGAAGGATGCCAACCTTGATGCTGGTGAAGGGATCTTGAGTCAGGGAATTTGAGCCATCCTCGTTTTCCTCAGACGAGGAAACGCTAAATCCATAAGGATTATACAGCTCCTATGAGGGGGGTGGGGGGGTGAACTGCATTTAGGCTTAATTCAGGGAACTGGAGCATAGATCCAATTCCCTAGATCAAGAGCCCCTTACCAGCTTCAAGGAACCTCCCTTGAGGGGTTTAATAATATTTATTATTATTATAATCAAATAGAAGCGCTAAACCACAGGGGTTATACAGCGCTGCTGGGTTTAATAATAATAATTAATAATTAGTGATAGTCAACCCCTGGCAAGTACTCGCTTACCTATGAACCTCTTTGACAGTCATTGCATAGAACATCCTCTGCAACTCGGGGGGAAGTCTTTTAGTGCCCATATACCTCGTCAAGCATTCCTCGCCTTCCCTCTTGCCCACTCCTTGCCACCTCTCTCCGACACATTTTGCTCATCCACCGAAACTACAACACAACATTTGCCCCATCCCCCTCAGTGTCATCCCCCTCAGTGTCATCCCCTCAGTGTCATCCCCCTCAGTGTCATCCCCCTCAGTGTCATCCCCCTCAGTGTCATCCCCCTCAGTGTCATCCCCCTCAGTGTCATCCCTCTCGAGGTCTCATTGTCCTACACTTAAGGTCGAGTCTTGCTCCTGTGCTCTCTGCTCCTCGTTGCTCACTAAGACGCATGTGAAACAGTTTGGAGGCTTTGTTGGAGAGACGTTCAGCGTAAACGTTTCGCTACTGAAGATAACCGAAACGTTGAAAGCGAGTCTTGCTCATCTAACTGTCAGTGTTATATTCCATTAATATTATGATACTCTACTTATCATCTACTTGTAGATAAGTATTCTTACACCTTACGCTGCACCTACCTACCCCCCTCTCTCTCTCTCTCTCTCTCTCTCTCTCTCTCTCTCTCTCTCTCTCTCTTACAGCAACGCTTGTTTTTCCTATTATTTAGTCCACAAGTGCCACTCGCTGCTGGCCCATAATAAACATGTACACTGAACCCTCTTGGATAGTGTTTATCTTGGGTTTTGAACAGATGGTTTTTATTTGAATCTGACCTCAAAGTGGTTTTTGTTGTCTGTTAGCCCCTGAAGTTTCCTGTCTGTTAGTCCTACTAGATTCTTCATTAGCCTCTAGTTTCACTATCTTATGGTCCCTAGTTTCTTTATCTTTTAATCCAAACTTTATCTTATAGCCCTAGTTTTTCTCTTATAGTCCCTAGTTTTGTCTTAGAGCAAATAGTTTCCCTGTCTTATAACCCCTAGTTTCTTTATCTTATAGCCCGTAGTTCCCTTGTTTTATAACGCCTAGGTTTTATCTTATAGCCCCTAGTTTTCTTATAGAACCTAGTTTCCTTGTCTTATAGCCCCTAGTTTTCTTACAGCCCCTAATTTTCTTGTCTTATAGCCCCTACTTTCCTTTTAACTCCTGATTTACTCGTCTCTTATCCTTTGCTTTGCCTATCTTTCAGACCCTAGTTTAACTACCTTTCACCCCCCAGGTCACCCTGCACACAGGAGGCCTACTCGCTTGGCTTGCCTCTCTAGGCCTTCCACACCTATTTCAACATTTAATTGTATCTTTTCTCCAATTTTAGATTGTGACAATCCTTAATTCTCCATCTTCCTACTTTCCCTCTCCCTTCTACTTTTCCTCGCCCTCATACTGTTCCTCTCCCTCTTCCTATTCCTCTCCCTCCTCCTATTCCTCTCCCTCCTCCTATTCCTCTCCCTCCTCCTATTCCTCTCCCTCCTCCTATTCCTCTCCCTCCTCCTATTCCTCTCCCTCCTGCTTGCTTCTCTCTGCACTTACCCCTGATTACCTTTTTTCTTCACTCCCCTGAAGGTCAGGGGAAGTGTGACTTCCAGAGGATGAAGGTAAGTGTGACCTCCAGATGATGAAAGGAAGTGTGACCTCCAGAGGATGAAGGTAAATGTGACCTCCAGAGGATGAAAGGAAGTGTGACCTCCAGAGGATGAAGGTAAGTGTGACCTCCAGAAGATGAAAGGAAGTGTGACCTCCAGAGGATGAAGGGAAGTGTGACCTCCAGAGGATGAAGGGAAGTGTGACCTCCAGAGGATGAAGGGAAGTGTGACCTCCAGAGGATGAAGGTAAGTGTGACCTCCAGAGGATGAAAGGAAGTGTGACCTCCAGAGGATGAAAGGAAGTGTGACCTCCAGAGGATGAAGGGAAGTGTGACCTCCAGAGGATGAAGGGAAGTGTGACCTCCAGAGGATGAAGGGAAGTGTGACCTCCAGAGGATGAAGGGAAGTGTGACCTCCAGAGGATGAAGGAAGTGTGACCTCCAGAGGATGAAAGGAAGTGTGACCTCCAGAGGATGAAGGAAGTGTGACCTCCAGAGGATGAAGGGAAGTGTGACCTCCAGAGGATGAAAGGAAGTGTGACCTCCAGAGGATGAAGGGAAGTGTGACCTCCAGAGGATGAAGGGAAGTGTGACCTCCAGAGGCTGAAAGGAAGTGTGACCTCCAGAGGATGAAGGGGAAGCACTGACTCACAATAAGATCGAGCCTCCACAACTCGCTGAATGACCCACACAGGTTTAGCGCTTCATATAACCATGATAATCAGCCTCAACTCTCTCTTATTCCCTTCTTTCCTAACTTTAATTCCCTCCCTCCTGTCTCTCTCCATTCTTTCTATAACCATTTGTTTTTTACTCTCCTTTGTCTTTATTATCTTCTTTCTTTACCCTTATTTCCCCTGCCTCATTCCTCCCTTTATTACTATCCTCCCTCTCTTTCTCCCTTTATTACTATCCTCCCTCTCTTTCTCCCTTTATTACTATCCTCCCTCTCTTTCTCCCTTTATTACTATCCTCCCTCTCTTTCTCCCTTTATTACTATCCTCCCTCTTTCTCCCTTTATTACTATCCTCCCTCTTTCTCCCTCTATTACTTCCCTCTTTCCTTCCACCTTATTTCCCTGCCAATTTCCCTCTTTGTTTTTCCTTATTACTTCCCTCCCTTCTATTGCCTTGGTTTCCCCTTGTCTAGTCACGTGAAGTATTTCCCCTCTTTCTCCTCCCCCCTCCCCCCGGAAGTAGTGGTTGATGCAGGAGAATAATACCTGCCTGTGTAAGGGAAGGAGGGAGGGGGAGAAGAGAGAGAGAGAGAGAGGAGGAGGGGGAGGAGAGAGAGGAGAGGGAGGAGAGAGAGAGAGGAGAGAGGAGAGAGAGGAGAGAGGAGAGAGAGGAGAGAGAGGAGAGAGAGGAGAGAGAGGAGAGAGAGAGAGAGGAGGAGGAGAGAGAGGAGAGAGGAGAGGAGAGGAGGAGAGAGAGAGGAGAGAGAGGAGAGAGGGAGAGAGAGAGGAGGAGGAGAGAGAGGAGAGAGAGGAGAGAGAGGAGAGAGAGAGGAGAGAGAGAGGAGAGAGAGGAGAGAGAGAGAGGAGAGAGAGAGAGGAGAGAGAGGAGAGAGAGAGAGGAGAGAGAGGAGAGAGAGAGAGAGAGAGAGAGAGAGAGAGAGAGAGAGAGAGAGAGAGAGAATCACATGAAGGTGAAGAGGATAACGACAAGGAAGCAAGAGGGAGAGAGGAAAAAAGAAGAGATTAACTCTCCAGATTTTGCCCTCCGCCCCTCCAAGTGGCTAGTTTATTGTGCACCTCATGTCCATCCTGTGATGGCAGCACAGGAACATATGGATACACAAAAGACCTAAGAACTAGACCCCAAAAGGGTTAACAGAAGTATATCTGGATTAATATCTACAACTGTCTTAGTTTTGCAAGCAAATTTAGGATATTCTCTTAATATATCTGATATCTTCTTAATATCCTGACCTATCACATAGGTTATTATACTATTTCTCTCTATATATTCCTCAGCAAGTGGGCAATTAAACACTGTGTTTTCAAGATACTGACCATAAAGCTGACCATATATTTTACGTTTACTTTGATCATCTGTGTGTCTGCCAAGCTGCCTAAAGTACTGACCACTATATCAGTCAGTTCACATTGTAAGTTGCTCCATAAACGTACTTATCTACGTTTATGTTATCATAGTGATAGATCTATTCAGACACCTAATTGCGTTCCAATAATATTAACTTTCATTATTTACTTCTCTCTTATTTTCTACATAAACCATGGCACGGATGGGGTTAGAACCCATGGCAGGTGAGTCTTAAAACTCCAGGCCAGTGCGTAAGCCACTGGGCCAGCTGGCTACAATAAGATTCATCTTGTATTTTATACACCGTAGGGAGGTTAACATGGGCCATCACTGTGACCACAAATGCAAGTTTCAACAGATGAATCTCCCGCCAGCGTGGTCTTGACGAACTCTAGCTCAAGTCCTCTCAAAGCCGTCATCATGACTCACAAAATCGCAATAAGAAGATTGCAAACAAACCAGGGTACGGGTGGGGTTCTAACACCACCCGTACCCTGTTTGTAATCTTATAACTTCGTGAGTACATTCTACATATTCTTTCAGGGTTCTTGGGCTAATTTATCATCAGTTTTATCGTGAAGGAGTAATTAAATGTGTGATGGAATCCATAACAACTGTACAATAATTTCATTATCCCGGATTTTTTTAGTGTCTATATCTGGATTCACCAATGAGCATGTTGTTAGAATCATTATGCGAGTCAAGGGCCTTCAGTGATGACACAATCAGTACAATCATAAGAGTCAAGTTCAGTGTCATAAGTTAACTTTAGTGCCATCAGAATGACAAACATTGTTTGCGGTGAAGACCTAACTCAACATGGTTGTTATCGTTCTTAACTAGGAAGGTGGCAACAAGAGCAGCTCTTCCAATAGACTCCTGCTTAGATCCATCAGTATACATAACTTGCGATAAATTCTTACTAAGAATTAAGCGAGAAATTCTTGAGCAGTTCTCTTTTTAAGTGATTTAAGGAAGGAATTACCAGTGATGAGCTTCTTGGGAGGGGCTTCCAGGTATGTGATATTAAATGAACACAACTTCCATGGAGGGGTGAAATGTGTTTACTGTCTATATAGATAATGCAAGTTATAGAATTCAATGTTATTTACTTCTAAACATTTTGCAAGATTTGTGATCTACCTACCTGGAGTCGATATCGGAGGTCACCAGACCAGGACTCCCAGTTGCTGTCCTGCTAGCCCCCCGCAGTCCAATATATGCATCACAACCGCAGACTGATCAGAAACAGAAGTAAAAAAAAAAACTTGGGGTTTGTTGGTAATTTTCCTTACGCATGTGTGTGTCGAGTTCTGGTTCCTTTACACATACTGAGTTACGTTTCAATGTACCTGTCATGTTCCTGTATTTCACTGGAGATATCTTGCACCGTCTGCCGAGCCTCTTCCTTTCATAGAGTGATTTCAGTGGGTAAGTTTAGGACCAATCCCTTCAGAATTTTCCAGGTGTAAATTATGCTGTATCTTTCTTCCTTTGGTACCAAGAAGTCCAATCCAAAGGATTCCAAGCGTTTCCTGAGCTCAAATGACTGACTGAATTTACATGAGCAGTAAAGATTTTTTATACGTTTTCCAGTTCCGCAATATCTGTTGCCTTGAAGGGGTCGTTAGTAAACGGTAAAATTCACCCTAGAGAGAATTAATGGCTTCGCGTCTCCTGTTTTGAAGCTTCTAGTTATCCGGTTAATCACTGTACTTGTAGAGATAATCATTGTGCTCCTTCAATATGAGATCCTCTGACACTGTCACTCTTATGTCTCTCAAACTGAACTTCCGATCTATGGAATGATTTGAGTTTTTGTATTCTGTTACAATCTTTAATTCCTCATTTTCTCCGTAACGAATTGAAATCTGTCCTCGTTGAACATCATATTGTTATCAGTGGCCGCTGGAAGACTTGGTTTATGTAAACTAGAAGGTTCGCTGTGTCCTCCATAGACGTCATTCTCATACAGATTCTAGTATTGTCTAGAAAGGATGATACAGTGCTATTAGATGCGTGTCTATGTCCGATATAATAATGAGAAATGGGGCTAAGACTCTATAGCTTTTCACTGTGGCAGTCTCCCATTTTCCTCTGGCACTGTTGATTCTGGTGACAGTGCTTCATCTCTCAACATGTTAATTAATACCAATTAATATTAAGTCTCAATTATGCCATGACTGATACTAAGTTTTTAACCCCTTCCACATATTAAGAATCTTGGCGCTTTCAGGAGAGCCAGGGAATATTCTGAGGGCTTCTTTTTCGCATTGGTTCTAAGGGCCGGAGATAAATTTCTTTAGCTAACATTAAGAAGGGCGCAGCATAATCAGTTAAGGATCTAATATCGGCTGTGTACTTCAGCTGCAGCTACTCTTACATTAGCAGAACTGTCTACATCACATCGTGTAGACACACCGTGTATATACACTTCATTACGCTTCAATCAATCCACAATTCATAAAAATGCAGAAAAGCGACTGTAAATGAACAGTGAGTCACAACCTGATTGATCAAGACATCATTGAGCAAAATAACAACTAAACAAAATGTTTATCGAAGTCTGTGTATCTTCCGCCCTCTCTTCTTCACTCCTATATTCCTCTCCCCCACTCTACTCTTCTCTCCCTCACTCCCTCCCTTTATGCCTTAGAATAACTGACAAGTGTGGTAACGATTTCCCAAAACAAATCTCACATCTGTAGCATGTAAATGTGGCAGTAAAAAACACATTCTTCCAAGCGTCACAGGAGCGCCATCAGCAGGAACCTGATGCCTTAAACATTGTCTCTGTTTACCGCTCGCCAGCCGCCATGTTGACATCGCTCAGTTGCCGCTGTTAACCACTGTTTCCCCACACAGCCCTCTTAGCCTTCTCCACTTCATGCTTGTGGTGTCAAATCTGGAGTTATACTAAATATTATTAAAATGCTTTGCTGATACAAAAGGTAATGAGCTAGACAGATAGAGAAATATAACTCAAAGTTAGATTTGGCATCACAGTGTTTTGGCGGGAAGAATGCAGCGTCAGGCTACAGAGCACGGAAGAATCCACCTTGTGGAAAACAACAAATCGATGAGTAATGAAGATATCGATGAATTTCCAGAAAATAATCAAGGGAACTTTCATGACAACTACAATTCGGAGAGCAAACCTAAGACGACATTTCGGTCCTTCCCGGATCATTAAGTCAGAGCATGATAATGGTCTCAGACCTGAAGAGACCAAACACAGACTACTTGTAGGAAACAATAATGGCATCAACACTAAAATAAATTTCTACAAAATGTTCATCAGATCTCTCGCTGACTACGATATCCTACACTTAACTTGCCACACGCCCAGCTAACTTGAAGTGATCCACAACGAGACCATCAGGATAATTCTTAGTTCTCCAATATTTACCATACGAAAGAACAGAGTCAGACACAACCTTCTGTGCTGACACACTCGACGTAGCTTGCAGGGCTCTGGGATGTGCAGTTCAAGAATGTGCTGCTCAGGGATGTGCAGTTCAAGAATGTGCTGCTCAGGGATGTGCTCTTTCATGCTTACAACATACTACATAGTCTTAATAACATACTACCTCATAGTTTATACGCCAACTGGCTGAGGGCAAATGTAAGTACACCTATCCATGACCTCCCTCACTACTCACTAGCCAATGTAAGGATATACAAGTCTCTCACTAACAACAACAATCAGACTCCCACTCCCAATTAAAAGAGCAGTGAAGGAACCCACTCCCAATTAAAAGAGCAGTGAAGGAACCCACTCCCAATTAAAAGAGCAGTGAAGGAACCCCTCCCAATTAAAAGAGCAGTGAAGGAACCCACTCCCAATTAAAAGAGCAGTGAAGGAACCCACTCCCAATTAAAAGAGCAGTGAAGGAACCCACTCCCAATTAAAAGAGCAGTGAAGGAACCCACTCCCAATTAAAAGAGCAGTGAAGGAACCCACTCCCAATTAAAAGAGCAGTGAAGGAACCCACTCCCAATTAAAAGAGCAGTGAAGGAACCCACTCCCAATTAAAAGAGCAGTGAAGGAACCACTCCCAATTAAAAGAGCAGTGAAGGAACCCACTCCCAATTAAAAGAGCATGAAGGACCCCTCCAATTAAGACAGTGAAGAACCCACTCCCAATTAAAAGAGCAGTGAAGGAACCCACTCCCAATTAAAAGAGCAGTGAAGGAACCCACTCCCAATTAAAAGAGCAGTGAAGGAACCCACTCCCAATTAAAAGAGCAGTGAAGGAACCCACTCCCAATTAAAAGAGCAGTGAAGGAACCCACTCCCAATTAAAAGAGCAGTGAAGGAACCCACTCCCAATTAAAAGAGCAGTGAAGGAACCCACTCCCAATTAAAAGAGCAGTGAAGGAACCCACTCCCAATTAAAAGAGCAGTGAAGGAACCACTCCCAATTAAAAGAGCAGTGAAGGAACCCACTCCCAATTAAAAGAGCAGTGAAGGAACCCACTCCCAATTAAAAGAGCAGTGAAGGAACCCACTCCCAATTAAAAGAGCAGTGAAGGAACCCACTCCCAATTAAAAGAGCAGTGAAGGAACCCACTCCCAATTAAAAGAGCAGTGAAGGAACCCACTCCCAATTAAAAGAGCAGTGAAGGAACCCACTCCCAATTAAAAGAGCAGTGAAGGAACCCACTCCCAATTAAAAGAGCAGTGAAGGAACCCACTCCCAATTAAAGAGCAGTGAAGGAACCCACTCCCAATTAAAAGAGCAGTGAAGGAACCCACTCCCAATTAAAAGAGCAGTGAAGGACCTCCCAATTAAAGAGCAGTGAAGACCCACTCCCAATTAAAAGAGCAGTGAAGGAACCCACTCCCAATTAAAAGAGCAGTGAAGGAACCCACTCCCAATTAAAAGAGCAGTGAAGGAACCCACTCCCAATTAAAAGAGCAGTGAAGGAACCACTCCCAATTAAAAGAGCAGTGAAGGAACCCACTCCCAATTAAAAGAGCAGTGAAGGAACCCACTCCCAATTAAAAGAGCAGTGAAGGAACCCACTCCCAATTAAAAGAGCAGTGAAGGAACCCCTCCCAATTAAAAGAGCAGTGAAGGAACCACTCCCAATTAAAAGAGCAGTGAAGGAACCCACTCCCAATTAAAAGAGCAGTGAAGGAACCCACTCCCAATTAAAGAGCAGTGAAGGAACCCACTCCCAATTAAAAGAGCAGTGAAGGAACCCACTCCCAATTAAAAGAGCAGTGAAGGAACCCACTCCCAATTAAAGAGCAGTGAAGGAACCCACTCCCAATTAAAAGAGCAGTGAAGGAACCCACTCCCAATTAAAACAGTGAGACCATCCATTAAGGCGTGAAGGAACCCACTCCCAATTAAAAGAGCAGTGAAGGAACCCACTCCCAATTAAAAGAGCAGTGAAGGAACCCACTCCCAATTAAAAGAGCAGTGAAGGAACCCACTCCCAATTAAAAGAGCAGTGAAGGAACCCACTCCCAATTAAAAGAGCAGTGAAGGAACCCACTCCCAATTAAAGAGCAGTGAAGGAACCCACTCCCAATTAAAAGAGCAGTGAAGGAACCACTCCCAATTAAAAGAGCAGTGAAGGAACCCACTCCCAATTAAAAGAGCAGTGAAGGAACCCACTCCCAATTAAAAGAGCAGTGAAGGAACCCACTCCCAATTAAAAGAGCAGTGAAGGAACCCACTCCCAATTAAAAGAGCAGTGAAGGAACCCACTCCCAATTAAAAGAGCAGTGAAGGAACCCACTCCCAATTAAAGAGCAGTGAAGGAACCCTCCCAATTAAAAGAGCAGTGAAGGAACCACTCCCAATTAAAAGAGCAGTGAAGGAACCACTCCCAATTAAAAGAGCAGTGAAGGAACCCACTCCCAATTAAAAGAGCAGTGAAGGAACCCACTCCCAATTAAAAGAGCAGTGAAGGAACCCACTCCCAATTAAAAGAGCAGTGAAGGAACCCACTCCCAATTAAAAGAGCAGTGAAGGAACCCCCCCAATTAAAAGAGCAGTGAAGGAACCCACTCCCAATTAAAAGAGCAGTGAAGGAACCCACTCCCAATTAAAAGAGCAGTGAAGGAACCCACTCCCAATTAAAAGAGCAGTGAAGGAGCCCACTCCCAAATAAAAGAGCAGTGCAGTAGCCCACTCCCAAATAAAAGAGCAGTGCAGTAGCCCACTCTCAAATAAAAGAGCAGTGCAGTAGCCCACTCCCAAATATAAGAGCAGTGCAGTAGCCCACTCCCAAATAAAAGAGCAGTGCAGTAGCCCACTCCCAAATAAAGAGCAGTGCAGTAGCCCACTCCCAAATAAAGAGCAGTGCAGTAGCCCACTCCCAAATAAAGAGCAGTGCAGTAGCCCACTCCCAAATAAAAGAGCAGTGCAGTAGCCCACTCCCAAATAAAAGAGCAGTGCAGTAGCCCACTCCCAAATAAAGAGCAGTGCAGTAGCCCACTCCCAAATAAAAGAGCAGTGCAGTAGCCCACTCCCAAATAAAAGAGCAGTGCAGTAGCCCACTCCCAAATAAAAGAGCAGTGCAGTAGCCCACTCCCAAATAAAAGAGCAGTGCAGTAGCCCACTCCCAAATAAAAGAGCAGTGCAGTAGCCCACTCCCAAATAAAAGAGCAGTGCAGTAGCCCACTCCCAAATAAAAGAGCAGTGCAGTAGCCCACTCCCAAATAAAAGAGCAGTGCAGTAGCCCACTCCCAAATAAAAGAGCAGTGCAGTAGCCCACTCCCAAATAAAAGAGCAGTGCAGTAGCCCACTCCCAAATAAAAGAGCAGTGCAGTAGCCCACTCCCAAATAAAGAGCAGTGCAGTAGCCCACTCCCAAATATAAGAGCAGTGCAGTAGCCCACTCCCAAATATAAGAGCAGTGCAGTAGCCCACTCCCAAATATAAGAGCAGTGCAGTAGCCCACTCCCAAATAAAAGAGCAGTGCAAGAACCCACTCCTAATTAAAAGAGCAATGCAAGACATTATTGCCTCGCGTATAGATATATACCTTGCTGCCCACTGAGCACGTTGCTTACACTGATGGATCAGTTCAGACCACAGACCGTAATGCAGCAGCCTGCAAAATACATAGAGGTAAACAGTGTATAAAGACTAGTAGCATCAGACTGAAGAACTGCCTGAGTTCAACACTGAGTTACCTGCTCCTCAAACACTTCAGAATCTTACTTGCAAAATAGCCACCAGGAACATCAAAACAGACATTAAAAATGACCTAAATAATGCTCACAACAAAAGCTTTTGTATGTCATTTGTCTGGATACATTCCCACATAGGTATACTCTGTCTTGATAACACGGATATAGAATATGACACGGATATGACAGGCCGAAGGTGGAGTTACAACCGGGAATATCCCTCTATCCATTCTTGAATCCATCCTGAAGGATATCAGCTGTGATACACGGAAAGACAGATACCAAGAGACTTGGAAGCACTTGTATGAGGCACAATGATCTCTTCCGGTCAGAAAGTTGTCTGGGCAACACAAGACGTCCAGTAGACAGTGATGCGGTGACTTCCAGAATCAGGTTGGGTTATCGTCATCTGTGACAGATGTGAGAGACCGCACTCACGCATTTGTCACGCTTCTGCTTATTCTACATGTAAGCTCTATGTAAGAGAAAGCACACAACCTTTTCCCATTATAGGGTTGAGTGTCCAGTTGTCAAGTGACTTTCGGCCTGATGGCATGGAGTACTTGGCACTGTGTGAGTGCTTTATCAGTGGTGTCCACTACTGATGTCATGTATCTTTATCAGTGCTGCCCACTGCTGATGTCATGTATAATGATTCTGATATATATGTCGTGCCGAATAGGTAAAACTTGCGATTTTGGCTTAAATAGCAACGCTCTTCTTGCCGAATAAGGCAAGCGAAAATTTGTGTATGCAATAATTTCGCAAAAATCATTCTGAACCTAACGAAAAAAATATTTCATTGTGTTTATTATTTGTGGCCAAAAGCAGTGGCTTAATGGGACTTTGAGGCTGTCTATAGTGGCGGATATTGTCTCTGGGCAGGTCCATGGGTCTGGATGTGAGTGATGGTGATGTGGAGGAGTTAGTGGAGAGGCACAGGGAAGAGCTAACCACTGAGGAGCTGCAGGAACCTGAGGAGGAGCACAAGACTAAGATGGATGCACTCTCTTCAGGCTGGGAAGAGGAGATAGAGGAAGCCCCTACTTCATTAATCAAGGAAATCTTTGCCAAATGGATGGACGTCAAAAACTTTGCAGAGAATGCCACCCCAACAAAGCCCAAACAAGCCGTAATAGCATTGTTTGGAATGACCAGACAATGTCAACTTTCCGAAACATCCTGAGGAGAAGACAGAAGCCAAGTTCTTTGGACACATTTTTAGCAAAAGTGAAACCTGGTGAGCTTCAACCACGTCCAAAAATAGGAAAAAAGAGACAGAAAAGAGAAGGGAACTCTCCTTCCAAACAATATTTCATCCTCCTCCCTTCTCAGCACTATCCTAGGGAGTAACAAGAGGAAATGAAGGGAGGGGTAACTGGATTATAGGTAGGGAGGGATTATAGGTAGGGAGGGCTAAGAAAGTATGGGAGGGGTATTAGGAGGAGGGAGGAGGGAGGGAGGGGTGTTAGGGGGTGAAGAAGGGAAGGGTAGCAGGAAGGGAGGGTAATAGGAGGGGTGGAGGAAGGGATAATAGGAGGGGTGGAGGAAGGGATAATAGGAGGGGTGGAGGAAGGGATAATAGGAGGGGTGGAGGAAGGGATAATAGGAGGGTGGAGGAAGGGATAATAGGAGGGTGGAGGAAGGGATAATAGGAGAGTGTGAAGGTAGGGGTAATAGGAGGGAGGAAAGGAGGGATTATAGGAAGGGGTGGAGGGAGGGGTAATGGGGATAAAGGGAGGGGTAACAGGAGAGGAAGGGGGTAACAGGAGGGGTAATAGGGGGATAAAGGGAGGGGTAACAGGAGAGGAAGGGGGTAACAGGAGGGGAGGGAGGAAGGGGTAATAGGAGGGGTGGAGGAACGGTGTATATGAGGGGAGGGAGGAAGGGTGTTAGAAAAGGGGAAGAAGGAATAACACACGAGCCGACTAGTTCTTCTTGTCTATGTGTCACTCATGACACACTCGGCCACTTCAAAGGGAAAGGTGGGAGGGGGATGTGTGGGCAAGAAGAGAGAGGGGAAGGGAGGGGATGTGTGGGCAGAAGAGAGAGGGAAGGAGGGGATGTGTGGGCAAGAAGAGAGAGGGAAGGAGGGATGTGTGGGCAAGAAGAGAGAGGGGAAGGGAGGGGGATGTGTGGGCAAGAAGAGAGAGGGGAAGGGAGGGGGATGTGTGGGCAAGAAGAGAGAGGGGAAGGGAGGGGAAGGTCTGAGGGGGACATACGAAGGAAAATGGGAATAGCGAGGTGCAGCGAATAGGGAGTAATAAATATGAGAAGAGGACAAGATTATAATGCTCTGTTTATTCATGTGAGAGATTTTAACCATCCAATTGATTTTCAAAAGGCTGCGAAAGTTGTATCTGGTAAGTCCATGGTCGAGAGGAATATAATAAAATCGTCTCATAAAAAATAGTTTTGGGTTATACAAATTGGATTCATTTATAATTAATACGATTTGGGAAGCATTTAAGATACATTAGACTTTTTTTTTTTTTTGGGGGGGGGGGGTAGAATATAAGCTGTATTTCAGGGATCCTTGACTACCTACCCACCTACATCATAAAAAATCAGGTGTTGTGAGGTGGCAGCGAGGTGCAGTCTCGTCCTTATATGTCTTCCCGTTAATCTTCTATTTTTATAGTTCCTTGATAAAATGTGAGAAATCACGAAATCGCTTGGAATTTCTCTATTTTTTCAGTGGTTATTCTGCGCACACACACAATATTATATATATATAATTATTATTGACACATTAGCCGTCTCCCACCAAGGCAGGGTGGCCCGAAAAAGAAAAACTTTCATCATTCACTCCATCACTGTCTTGCCAGAGGCGTGCTTACACTACAGCTATAAAACTGCAACATTAACACCAGTCCTTCCGGCACTGTACTTTCCATCTGCAGGAATCAAGTCCGGCCTGCCGGTTTCTCTGACTTCCTTCATAAATGTTATCTTGCTCTTATATATATATATATATATATATATATATATATATATATATATATATATATATATATATATAATTTCAGGAATGACACATCATCTTGGCATCAATGCCACTCCCTGGTGCACTTCTGGCACCCCGCGGCATCGCCTATAACCAGTGACCCAAGATGACCTTACAAGTGCAGAGGAAAGGAGGCTGTGGGTGGCACCAGGGAGGGGATGAGGGAGGGGCATGTCAGCAGTGAGAGGAGAGAATGAATGGATGAGAGAAGGGAGAAAAGGTCAGGGCGCTAACTACTGAATGCTTGACCTGTCGTAAACAGAGCGTTGGGTAGAGATGTGAACGGAAGTAGGGAAGAGAGGAACGGAAGTAGGGAAAATGGGGAACGGAAGTGGAGAAAAGGGGAACTAACAGAAGGAAGAGAGAGAAAGTGAGATATTTCAAGATGAAGGTCTACTGCTCAGGTGAAACAAGGAAATATGTTAAGTTCTCTCCAATAGCTTCTATATCACCTTCGCATGCAAAGTCGGAAACCAGAGCCGTGGAAGATAGTCAATGTTTAAGACGGTAGACAGACCCTAAATTACAGAGTAGAAGACCCTAGAGTACAGAGGAAAAGACCCTAGAGTACAGAGCAGAGGACCCTAAAGTACAGAGCAGAGGACCCTAGAGTACAGAGCAGAGGACCCTAGAGTACAGAGCAGAGGACCCTATAGTACAGAGCAGAGGACCCTAGAGTACAGAGCACTGGACCCTAGAGTACAGAGCACTGGACCCTAGAGTACAGAGCAGAGGACCCTAGAGTACAGAGCAGAGGACCCTAGAGTACAGAGCAGAGGACCCTAGAGTACAGAGCAGAGGACCCTAGAGTACAGAGCAGAGGACCCTAGAGTACAGAGCAGAGGACCCTAGAGTACAGAGCAGAAGACCCTAGAGTACAGAGCAGAGGACCCTAGAGTACAGAACAGTATCCATTACAATCGTCCCATGTGAGAAGAAATAACAGAAAAAGGCCAGTGTGCTAGCGTTCATAAGTGAACTCTAACCGCCAATAAACCTAAGTCACAGCAACTTTATTGGGTTACCCTAGGCTAAATATACATAATGTTCATGTGTCCGTAATGTGTGTCCTCAAGAACACTATAAAACTAATTAATACGCTATGTACCTAAAGCCTAAATGAAGACTTATGACAGTTTGACAGATTGGATACAAAATAGAAGGGTGGGCAGACTGCATCTTCCTTGGCAGCAAGGTCTTCAACTCTGTGTCGATGACTGACAAAGAAGCTTGATCGTTTTATTCACGGGAGTCGTGGAGCGCTGCATGACAAACTGGTGCTGTGTTAGAGAGTACAAGTGTGAGGAGCACGAGGGTCAGAGGAGGAAGTTATAATTGATGCAGTGAAGCAGTTTCAGTTAAGTCGTAAAGTGACTCTCCATTAAAAGCGGGACTTTCAGAGAGGAGGGCAGACAGGGTAAACTTACCAGGGAGGAAAAGAAAAGGCTGGAAAGGAAGTCAACATACTCTCTTATGAATGAGATGACCAGTTACAATGTGTTGGATTGTCAGGACAACCCGACAAGTTTCGGAGAGTGACCTCTTCCTGAAATGGCCGAGCGTTAGTCTGGTGTGTCTATTTCACAACAATGAGTATACTGGTCTCAGACCAGCCCTTCTAAATTGGAAAAGAAATATAGGAATAAGACCTAATAAAAAATAAAGGAAGGTAAAGATGTAAATATGGAATGTAAGTGGAAATTTGTAAGATTTATCTGTTATCTTACATGTTCACGAGGCCTACAAGACCAGCAATCCTTCCAGACTGCAAAACATTAAGCCTCCAACTGTCTTCCAGCGTTCATACGAAAACAAACGCTCGAGGCAGTACGAGAAGCCCTACACTTCCAGACGTACGTCTTCCTTTTTTTTTTGTTACTGTAGGCTAATCATATGTAAATATGGGTTAAATGTAACTAATATAATCGAAAATAACACTTTGTCAAATTTCCTAAGTATGTCAGGTCTGGCAGAAATCAATGAATGATAATTTAGAGAAAATCAAACGCTCTGTTTGTAGAAAAGATTGAACCCTGACCAACAACGACCCTGTCTATGATCACCCAAGAAGTGTCAGTACGAGAAATAATAGGTAAGGAGCATGCAGACTGGAGTAACAAAAAAAAAAGTGGGGTAGGGAAGGGATGGGGGGGTTACTAGCAAGTATAAAAACATATCTGAAAGACATAAGATAATGTATGAAGCATGAAGCATCAGGATGGTTAAGTGCAACTAGAGGAGCCCACAAGGGCTCACTCCTTTGCCCAATACTCCTTCGATTATGTAAATGACATGCCAGGGAAAATTAATTACTATATATCAGTGTTTACAAATGATGCGGAACTAATGAGGACGTGAGGGAAGGGAACTGCATAAAAACTTAAGACAGATTTCATGGATGGTCATAGATTTCAGATATGGTCAAGCAAAGTTTCTAAACGAGTTTATCCCCCTCGCTTGCAGTGAAACACCAGTGTCATGAGTAGAGAACACATTCAACCTACCATTAGCTGACACCTAGGTGTCAGCTTAATGTTAGGTAGATATCAAACAAAACCTCCCTGCCTCTTGATGCACAGGACAGAGAGGCCTGGTCTGGAACCGGGACGCGGGGGCAGTAGCCCGTGGAGCTGTTTACAGGTCAACTACAAATAAGTCTAGCCAAGAGCTGCAATTTGTAAAAAAATGAGCTAGTGGGAGTAAGATATATGTGGAAAATTTGTTCGCACCAAACCTATCATCACCGGAAGAATGTAGAATATGAGGTGGCCCGTGGCCTGGTGGCAGAAGCTCCCGCTTTACACGGCGAGGGTCAGGGTTCGATTCCCGGCGAAGGGGTAGAAACATTGGACGTGTTTCCTTACACCGGTTGTCTATGTTCACCCATCAGTAAAATGGGTACCTGGGTGTGGGTCGCATCCTGGGACAAAACTGACCTAATTTGCCCGAAATGCTCTGCATAAAAAGGGGCTTTCTGTATAGTAGTGTCATTGTCAGCTATGCCTGTATACCTTGTACATGTACTTGTAGTAAATAAAGATATTATTATTATTATAATGAAAGAATACTCGAGGGCATCGACATGGTAGCCATGAAGAGCCTGACGTGGGAGATGATCCACAAATGGGATCCTAACAGGGGAGTCAGGAAATCAAACACCTTTTCATGGATATGTAAAGAAAGATACAGCACATATATATTTACATGGAAGCGCTAAACACGTAGGGGTCTTACATTGCCTGGGATGAATGGGAGACAATCAGGTTAGACCCAAAAAAGAAGAGGGCAGGTCCAATTTCTTGATCGCCAGTTTAGAGTGTAAACAGAGGCAAACTCAGGAGCAAGAGTATTTCAGGGATCATTGATTTTACAGGGTTATCCTGGGTTAAATCTACATAATCTACTACGTGTGTGTTTGCCCACAGCATCTGTGTGCGTACTTAGTATCGTTACAAAAAAAAAGTTACGTAATATCGAAAAAAAATAATTACGTAGCCTCTCAAACTCAACTTAAAACTAAATGTACAAATAATCTATTTCCACATGAAATTGCAGATCCGGAGAATGTACAGATAACTCACGCACGTATTAGTTCAATCAAGCACCTGAACTACAGGGAACGTTTGAAGGTCCTTGACCTGTAGTATTTGGAGCGCAGGCGAGAAAGATGTATCATAATTTTCTTACTTTGGGACTGGTCCCAAACCTACACACATAAATCACTCCCAACGAAAGCAAAAGCCTCGAGAGATGGTGTAACATATCCACAATAAAAAGCAGGGAGTCACGAGTACACTGAGAAAACACAGTAGGTGTCCGGGGGTCAAGACTGTTCAACAGCTTCCCATCATATACCTGGAGATTATTCCGGGGATCAACGCCCCCGCGGTCCGGTCCATGACCAGACCTCCTGGTGGATCAGGACTTGATCAACGAGGCTGTTACTGTTGGTCGCACGTAGTCCAACGTACGAACCACAGCCCGGCTGAACTGATACTGACTTTAGGTATCTGTCCAGCTCCTCTTGAAGACAACCAGGAGTCTATTGGTAATTCCCCTTATGGCTGGTGGGAGGCTGTTGAACAGTCATGGGCCCCGGACACTTAGTGTTTTCTCTTAGTGTACCAGTGGCGCCCCTACTTTTCACTGGGGGGTATGTTGCATCGCCTGCCAAGTCTTTTTCTTTCGTAGGGAGTGATTTCGGTGTGCATATAAGGGGGATTACCAATAGACCCCTGGATGTGCTGAAGAGGGACCTAAAGTCAGTGCCTAACCAGCCGGGTTGTGGTTCGTACGTTAGCAGCCAGCAGTAACAGCCTGGTTGCTCAGGTCTTGATACACCGGGAGACCTGGTCATGAAACGGTCCGTGGGGGCGTTGACCCCAGGAACACCTTCCAGATACAGAAATATAGTGGAACACCCCTGGGTTTGCAGAGCATTTCGGGCAAGCTGACACCTAAGACTACAACATGATTGAACATTAACATTGTCCACAAATAACTCATTCATAGGAAACAAACTTATGACGACCTTTCGGTCAGACCTGGAACAAACGTTGTACAAGTCGGACCAAAACGTCGTTATAAGTTTGAGTCTACTACATGCGGGTTGTGTATTGTTCACTTTGGTTCTTCATAAACTTCGTACTTATCTAAACAAACACATTAGTAATATACAAACAATAAAGATAATTCTAAAAATATGTAATAGATATACATGGCAGTTTATTAAGATTATAGCATGGTATAGGACAGTCAAAAATATGAAATGAATTAAAACTTGATTATTGCATGAGAAACAAAGATGGAGAGGCTGGTCACCACCCACAACCTTCTACGTCACCTCAACACATCATTAATGTTGTCCATATAAATTAAAACCCCATAAAAAAGGCACTTCCTGGGAAGCATCGAAGCGGGAGAGCGAAGAGCAGAGACAATCAGCCTCTTGTTACTCCTCTTCCCCTTCCCCCATGGGGGAAGACTCTCCCATAACTACCCATCCCAGCCTCTTGTTACTCCGTCTTCCCCTCCCCAGTGGTAGATCCTTCCCAGTACCCCCCATTTTCACCCTCCCGAGCCCCATGCTCCCCCTCCATCCCCTCCCAGGTGTTGAACCCCCCCTATCCATATCCCCTTCTATACCCCCAGGGGGAGACCCCAACATCACCCTCCCGATCACTGCCATCTACTGCTACGATTTCCTTCTCTCGACTTCGGCTTCGTTTTTGAGACAATTTTCTTATTTTTAGACATAGTTGTTTGTGTTACGGCCCCCTATCTAACAATGGTAGTTAGGTAATTACCTCACCGGCCGGCAGTCAAGGGGTTACGTCATCAGACCTGATGTTTGACTGCCGGGCCGGCTTGACTGACAGTGTCATCGAGACTCTCCCCTAGTCAACACTGGAGAGTCCACCAGCTTACTGATACACTACTGGAGTTCGCCAGGCAGACCTGCTTGAGAGTTGTAGACTTTCGCAGTGTGGTGCTGGTGACAGGTCTACAGTGCTAACGAGACTCTCCCATATACAACACTGGAGAGTTCACCAGCTCCCTGATACACCTAGGGAGTGTACGAGACTCTCCCATATACACTGCTGGAGAGTGTCAGCGAGACTCTCCCCTATACAACACTGGAGAGTTCACTAGCTCCCTGATACACCTGGGAGTGTTCAACAGACAGACCTGGAGATTGACTCTTCGTGCTGGTGACGGCCTTAGATCTATCTACTGGCTTATTCACCGTACCGACTGTGTTCCTGAGACTATGTACCTGAAAATGGATTGTTGTACCTGAACTTATGTACCTGAAAGTGTGTGACACTGGTAACAGGTGGTGTCTTGTGTGACACTTGGTAACAGGTGGTGTCTTGTGTGACACTGGTAACAGGTGGTGTCTTGTGTGACACTGGTAACAGGTGGTGTCTTGTGTAGACACTGGTAACAGGTGGTGTCTTGTGTGACACTGGTAACAGGTGGTGTCTTGTGTGACACTGGTAACAGGTGGTGTCTTGTGTGACACTGGTAACAGGTGAAGTTGTCTTGTGTGACACTGGTAACAGGTGGTGTCCTATGTGCTGTGACACTGGTGAACGAAGGTGGTGTCTTGTGTGACACTGGTAACAGGTGGTGTCTTGTGTGACACTGGTAACAGGTGGTGTCTTGTGTGACACTGGTAACAGGTGGTGTCTTGTGTGACACTGGTAACAGGTGGTGTCTTGTGTGACACTGGTAACAGGTGGTGTCTTGTGTGACACTGGTAACAGGTGGTGTCTTGTGTGACACTGGTAACAGGTGGTGTCTTGTGTGACACTGGTAACAGGTGGTGTCTTGTGTGACACTGGTAACAGGTGGTGTCTTGTGTGACACTGGTAACAGGTGGTGTCTTGTGACACTGGTAACAGGTGAGTGTCTTGTGTGACACTGGTAACAGGTGGTGTCTTGTGTGACACTGGTAACAGGTGGTGTCTTGTGTGACACTGGTAACAGGTGGTGTCTTGTGTGACACTGGTAACAGGTGGTGTCTTGTGTGACACTGGTAACAGGTGGTGTCTTGTGTGACACTGGTAACAGGTGGTGTCTTGTGTGACACTGGTAACAGGTGGTGTCTTGTGTGACACTGGTAACAGGTGGTGTCTTGTGTGACACTGTGGTGTCAGGTATTTAGTGATGTAGTCAGAGTTTGTGACGGTGGCACGACACAAGTTAAGAGTCGTGTGTTTGATGTGTCATAACGCGGTGAAAAGGCTTAATTAGAGATGAGTTCATGTTACAGGGGGCGTGTCGTGAGACAGAGATGGTGTCGTGTGACACAGGAAGGTGTCTTATGGGCACAGAGAAGGTGTCGTGTGACACAGAAGAGAAGGCGTGTCGGGTGACACCGGGGGCGTGTCATGTGACACAGAGAACGGGTGTCATGGGACCCCGTGAGAAGGCGTGCCATAAGACAGAGACAAGGGTGTCTGAGGACACGGTGGAGAAGGAGTATCATGACAAGGTGTGGTAGTGTCCTGCGTGACACTAGAAGATGGTAGCGACTTGACACTACACCGAATACTTGATTTTACTTGTGACTTTTATCTTGTACTGTGGTTTTGTGTAAATAGGTTTTTACACAGATTATTAGATTATGTTTTATTCAGATTATATGCTTTTATATTAATATATATTTAATATAATAAAAATCTGAAATACGAGATTTTACTTAGTATCCCAAACAGTCGTTTAATTACAAATGCATCTTTATTTGTAATAGTTTGTTTTGTGTTTATAAACACAAGTTTCGTCTTGTTTGGCTATAAGCAAGCAACAAGACTTGTGTTAGTGTGCGTGTAATGCAGAGGTAGAGAATTAACCAACTAATGCCAAATTAGTATTGTCCCCCAAGATCCATTTTCTATAATGGATAACGTTACCCAGAGAGCATGGGAAACTTTTATGTTTTATAAAAAATGACTCCACTGACGTCTCTATGATACTATATAATTGCATAGCTTCATTTTTACAAAGAAATAAATAGATGCCGTCTTATTAGGTTATAATCATGACTGATTTATATTGCATCTTACAACTAGGCCTTAAATAATAAGATAAAACAAGAACCTGAATGGAAATAAGTCACTTTTTTTAGGGTTATCCTATGAAATTTACACATTTTACTGTACCTGTACCTAAATAAACTTACTAATCTACTCTAAGTGATAATGAAAATCATTCAATACCAAATAAATATATCAGAAATAAATAGTCTCATTCTTAAATTGTCTTATACGAGAAGAAACATCGGACGTGTTTCCTTACACCGGTTGTCTATGTTCACCCACCAGTAAAATGGGTACCTGGGTGTTAATCGACTGGTGTGGGTCGCATCCTGGGACAAAACTGACCTAATTTGCCCGAAATGCTCTTCATATAGTACAGTATGTCATTGTGTCAGCTAGGCCTGTATACCTTGTACATGTACTTGTAGTAAATATATTATTATTATTATTATGGTAGGATTGCTGGTGTCTTTTTTCTGTCTCATAAACACGCTGGATAACAGGTATATCTAGCTACTTCTACTTACACTTTAGGTCACACTACACTGGCATACACATGCATATATATACATACACACATCTAGGTTTTTCTTCTTTTTCTTAATAGCTCTTGTTCCTTTTATTTTCTCTATTGTCCATGGGGAAGTGGAAAAGAATCTTTCCTCCGTAAGCCATGCGTGTCGTATGAGGCGACTAAGATGCCGGGAGCAATGGGCTAGTAACCCCTTCTCCTGTACAAATCTACTAAAAACGAGAAGAAGAAAAACTTTATAAAATTGGGTTGTCTGAATGTGCGTGGATGTAGTGCGGATGATAAGAAAGAGATGATTGCCGATGTTATGAATGAAAAGAAGTTGGATGTCCTGGCCCTAAGCGAAACAAAGCTGAAGGGGTAGGCGAGTTTCAGTGGGGAGAAATAAATGGGATTAAGTCAGGAGTATCTGAGAGAGTTAGAGCTAAGGAAGGGGTAGCAATAATGTTGAAGGATCAGTTATGGAAGGAAAAGAGGGAATATAAATGTGTAAATTCAAGGATTATGTGGATTAAAATAAGGGTCGGATGCGAAAAGTGGGTCATAATAAGCGTGTATGCACCTGGAGAAGAGAGGAGTGTAGAGGAGAGAGAGAGATTTTGGGAGATGTTAAGCGAATGTATAGGAACTTTTGAACCAAATGAGAGAGTAATTGTGGTAGGGGACCTAAATGCTAAAGTGGGAGAAACATGCAGAGAGGGTGTAGTAGGTAAGTTTGGGGTGCCAGGTGTAAATGATAATGGGAGCCCTTTGATTGAACTTTGTATAGAAAGGGTTTAGTTATAGGTAATACATATTTTAAGAAAAAGAGGATAAATAAGTATACAAGATATGATGTAGGGCGTAATGACAGTAGTTTGTTGGACTATGTATTGATAGATAAAAGACTGTTGAGTAGACTTCAGGATGTACATGTTTATAGAGGGGCTACAGATATATCAGATCACTTTTTAGTTATAGCACAGTGGGAGTAAAAGGTAGATGGGATACAAGGAAAATAGAATCAGTAAGTAAAAGAGAGGTGAAGGTTTATAAACTAAAAGAGGAGGCAGTTAGGGTAAGATATAAACAACTATTGGAGGATAGATGGGCTAGTGAGAGTGTAGGCAATGGGGTCGAAAATGTATGGGGTAGATTTAAAAATGTAGTGTTAGAGTGTTCAGCAGAAGTTTGTGGTTACAGGCGAGTGGGTGCGGGAGGGAAGAGGAGCGATTGGTGGAATGATGATGTAAAGAGAGTAGTAAGGGAGAAAAAGTTAGCATATGAGAGGTTTTACAAAGTAGAAGTGATGCAAGGAGGGAAGAGTATATGGAGAGAAAAGAGAGGTTAAAAGAGTGGTGAAGCAATGTAAAAAGAGAGCAGATGGGGAGTGGGTGAGATGTTATCAGCAAATTTTGTTGAAAATAAGAAAAAGTTTTGGAATGAGATTAATAAGTTGAGGAAGCCTAGAGAACAAATGGATTTGACAGTTAAAAATAGGAGAGGAGAGTTATTAAATGGAGAGTTAGAGGTATCGGGAAGATGGAGAGAATATTTTGAGGATTTGTTAAATGTTGATGAAGACAGGGGAAACTGTGATTTCGTGTGTAGGGCAAGGAGGAATAACATCTTGTAGGAGTGTGGAAGAGCCAGTTGTGGGTGTAGGGGAAGTTCGTGAGGCAGTGGGTAGAATGAAAGGGGTAAGGCAGCTGGGATTGATGGGATAAAGATAGAAATGTTAAAAGCAGGTGGGATATAATTTTGGAGTGGTTGGTGCTATTATTTAATAAATGTATGGAAGAGGGTAAGGTACCTAGGGATTGGCAGAGAGCGTGTATTGTTCCTTTGTATAAAGGCAAAGGGACAAAAGAGAGTGCAAAATTATGGGGAATAAGTCTGTTGAGTGTACCTGGTAAAGTGTATGGTAGAGTTATTATTGAAAGAATTAAGAGTAAAACAGAAAGCAGGATAGCAGATGAACAAGGGGCTTTAGGAAAGGTAGGGGTGTGTAGACCAAGTGTTTACAGTGAAACATATAGGTGAACAGTATTTGGATAAGGGTAAAGATGTTTTTGTGGCATTTATGGATTTGGAAAGATGGCAGCGACTTGACACTACACCGAATACTTGATTTTACTGGACTTTATCTTGTACTGTGGTTTTGTGTAAATAGGTTTTTACACAGATTATTAGATTATGTTTTATTCAGATTATATGCTTTTATATTAATATATATTTAATATAATAAAATCTGAAATACGAGATTTTACTTAGTATCCCAAACAGTCGTTTAATTACAAATGCATCTATTTGTAATAGTTTGTTTTGTGTTTATAAACACAAGTTTCGTCTTGTTTGGCTATAAGCAAGCAACAAGACTTGTGTTAGTGTGCGTGTAATGCAGAGGTAGAGAATTAACCAACTAATGCCAAATTAGTATTGTCCCCCAAGATCCATTTTCTATAATGGATAACGTTACCCAGAGAGCATGGGAAACTTTTATGTTTTATAAAAAATGACTCCACTGACGTCTCTATGATACTATATAATTGCATAGCTTCATTTTTACAAAGAAATAAATAGATGCCGTCTTATTAGGTTATAATCATGACTGATTTATATTGCATCTTACAACTAGGCCTTAAATAATAAGATAAAACAAGAACCTGAATGGAAATAAGTCACTTTTTTTAGGGTTATCCTATGAAATTTACACATTTTACTGTACCTGTACCTAAATAAACTTACTAATCTACTCTAAGTGATAATGAAAATCATTCAATACCAAATAAATATATCAGAAATAAATAGTCTCATTCTTAAATTGTCTTATACGAGAAGAAACATCGGACGTGTTTCCTTACACCGGTTGTCTATGTTCACCCACCAGTAAAATGGGTACCTGGGTGTTAATCGACTGGTGTGGGTCGCATCCTGGGACAAAACTGACCTAATTTGCCCGAAATGCTCTTCATATAGTACAGTATGTCATTGTGTCAGCTAGGCCTGTATACCTTGTACATGTACTTGTAGTAAATATATTATTATTATTATTATTACTGACCTTGACATGCTCAGGTAACCTATTCCATTGCTTTATCGCTGTGTTACAGGTGCTTGAGGTCTGGTCTCCTACTGTGGGTGTTGCAATCATGGGTCGCAGATGACCACAATTGTCTTGCATAACATCGTGTGTGTTTAACCTAGGATAATCCAAAAAGTCAAATGTCAGCTCCCCTAACACCACACTGGCTCTGGTTTCTAACCCGGAGTCGCTTCCGGGGGTCACCGCCCTTGCAACCCGGTCCCATACCAGGCCTGATCAGTCAAGCTGTTAGTATCCGCTGCCCGCAGTCACCACAACCCGGTTGATCAGGAACCGTTTTTGAGGGTTATGTAGAGTTCCCTCTTGAGGACAGCTAGGGGTGTGTTAGTCAACCCCTAATGCATGAAGGGAAAGTGTTGAACAGTCGTGGTCCCTTAAGATTTATTGAGTTCTCTCTCAATACACTCATCGCTTCCCTGCTTTTCATTTGAAGTATCTTGTGTTTATAAGTATAGTAATTCTGTCACACCCTGCGTCATTATGTACTGGAGTGCGATAAAATTAATGAATTCAGAGACAACTCTCTCAGAAATGTTCAAGATACAGTATGTCAAAGTATTTTATCCACAGTGGTATATTACAGACCATTCTGGGAAAAATACCTAGACTTTGCCCCTGTAAATAAAGCATTACCACGTGTGTGTGTGTGTGCGTGTGTGTGTGTGTGTGTGAGAGAGACCGGGTGTGGACGTGTGAATTGCTCATTACTTTATAATTTGTTCATGATTGTAACCATGTATAAACGTAAGTAAATTTACTTACATGATTCATTACCTTTGTAACTTGCTCAGTTATCAAAACTTTGGGGCCCAGTCCCTGGACCCATTATGTACCTATGTAATCTTTTGACTACCGCCCACACCATGGGTATGGGGTGCATAATAAAGATATTAAACTAACTAAAAAATCTATCCATGTTTCAAACGCTGACTTTTGTTAAACATATATAATAGTTGTACCTTCAGACCTCCGGATGTTACGTATAACTGCCCCAACAGTCACTGTGGATATGCATCGCCCCAGCCATCACTAAGGATGAAATTCATAGCATGACATGCAACAGAATGCACAATATTACGTTGTCATATCCGCCACACCTGCTAAGTTTTAATTTGTTGTTAATACAGCTCTAGTTTACATCCTCTCTATCGGACGACGCTTTAATTTTTACTTACGAAACCATTTGTAAATTCTATTTTTTTCGCTAAGAGCACACGATTGCATACCTGTAGGTTACCTGCAGTCGTTTCCGGAGGTCACATCCCCGCGGTCAGGTCTCAGATCAGATCCAGTTGCTCAGGTTGTTCCCCCACACTCCAACGTGTGCACCACAGTTCGGCTGATCAGAAACAGAGATGAGACACTCATGAAGACACTCATGAAGACAGCCAAATATTTGTTGGTAATCTTCCCTTATGCATGGCGGGCGTTGGAAAGCCGTGGTCTCTTTATACCTACTGAGTTCTCTCTAGTGTACTACTGCGTCCCTGCTCTTTAGTGCAGGTTGTTGTACTGTGTCAAGAATCTTGTTTTTATATGGAGTGATCTTAGTGTTCAGATTTGGGACCAATTATTCCTCCATTCTTGTAATTTTTGAGCGTGTGTAGCACCAATCTATGGTGTATCTTTTTCGCCTGCGTTCCAAGAGTACAGGTCAAGGAACGTCAACGTTCTTAGTAGTTCAGATACGTTCAGATAATTTCTATCCTGGAGGGCTTAGCGGTTGTTATCTGACTGGAGGGGGGCTAGGAAATCTGTCTTCAAGCAACGTTATTACTAATTTTATTTGGGGGGCTTTGTAAGACAAGGTAATTTTTGTGGGACTGAAGCCTTCCCATGACCCCCTTCCATGGCCCCCTCCCCCTTGCTCCTCGGCTTCAAACTAGTCAAATTCCCGTTGTTATCATGGAGGCTAAATTCCCGTTGTCAAGAAAGTCAAATTCCTTCCTGTTTCAAGCAAGTTAAATATTTGTTTTCAAACAAGCCAAATTCCCTTTTCAAATAAGTCACTCTCCAATTTTCAAACATGCTAGGTTCTCGTTTTCGAGGAAGTCAAAATCTCACGTTTAGGCAAAGTCAAATTTCCCATTTTCATTGAAGACTAAGCCAAGGTCAGCATGGCGGGTGCGAACACAGCCGAGGGATGGGGTTTCCTTGCCTTAATTACGATGAAGCGACGCTGACTCCTGATTGACGCCCACTGACTACGATAATATCCACATTTCTCTCCTTGACTTATAATGCTATTCACGAAAATATATAAATAATAAAGTAGAAATATGTGTATCTGCTTGTCAGAGCCGTAGGTAAAGCAAACATTAAATTTTAACAAAAATTTAGTAATGACCTCTTTTAGTTTTTAGTTCATGGTATTAAAATTGAAATGCCGCGATGATGCCCAAGAAATGGATTAATGAAGGGGGAGGATAAGATACTGGCTGCCTTCGGAGCATCAGAATTACAACAAACTGGAACACCTAAGGTCGACAATCGTATCGCCATCTAAAGAATAATGAACCTTAGGGCGAGACAAGAGTTGTGTTGGTGTTCGTCTCTGGCGAGAGATGGAAATTGAATGAGGGAAGACGCTTGGGGCAGCCGAGGAGAAATTGAGATGGATGAACTTCAAGACGGTACACCATTCAAAGATGGAGGCGTCTTGATCCAAGGAATAGGAGCTACGCATCCCCTTCCTCTGATCAAACTCGTTTACTCCTCCCATTACCTATAAGCTGTATGACCCTTATGGGTCATATATGCAAAACAACTACAAGGGGAGTAGAATGATAACTCCCCGTGGTGGTTTTGCAACCTGTATCGCGTCGATTTTTGAGGGTCACCGTCCCCCCCGGCCCTGTCCCAGACGAGGCCTACCAGTTGCTGGCCTGATCGATCAGGCTCTTGATGCCAGCCGCACGCAGTCCGTGGAAGGAAAAAAGATATCCGTAGAAACACATTGCCAAAATTTCCGCATTAGAGAACTGTCGAGATCAAGAAGCCACAACTTTATACTGAGAAGCAGCAGCAAGGAAAGATACTAGAAAGCTTCACCTTACAAATAAGAGTGGTAGACTGCTGGAGTGGGATGCAAGAGGAAGCTGTGTGTACCACTAGCATCATACTGGTAAACAACGCAAACAATAACACTGACCACTGGAGACGAGACACCACGAGTACTGCTCCTGTAGTTACAGATCACTATAGAAAAGAGATAAACACAAATAATTACTTAAACGTAATCACAAACAAGTAATGACATTCGTGTAAGAAAGCCAGCCTAGCCAGGTGAAGTGGTGAAGCAAACCATCGTCCTTACTCAACCAATCTCTTGTTTACAGTTTACCCGTAAAAACACTAAGAAATAAAGTTGGATTAAACATTACAAACAGAGGCAACGAGAGGTCATGTTTTTGGCTGACTAGTTAATGAGATTTTAAGCCTATCGACTACACTAGGATCATTAAAACATCTGTGCTGTAAAAGGGGCCTCACACACTGAAGAAATCAGAAGGAAAAAACAGTCTTGAATCTTGCTAAAACTATCTCTTTAAGGCTACAGGTATCCTTTTCACCACCAGACAAAGGATCAAGGGATACCTTAATCCCTAAAATAGGGATAAAGTAAACTTTCAGCATACATACGCTGAGGAGAAATACACCTCTCAGTGTAGATATCTATTTTATTTATTTAAACCTAGTCTTTTCCTAATTTCATTATTTTCATTAACGTATATTCATAGTAATAATGTTCATAATATTCATAATATATTCATTATCAGAATTTTTACAGTAATATTTTATTATCAGAATATATTCATAGTAATATTTAATCAGAATACTCAGTGTATTTTTCTCCCACTCAATATCTTTATTACTCATTAAGCGTTCTGGAAAGCGAGAGGGCATTAAACTAGGGCATACAAAAACTAGGGCATACAAAAACTAGGGCATACAAAAACTGGGGCATACAAAAACAGGGGCATGCAAAAACTGGGGCATGCAAAAACTGGGGCATGCAAAAACTGGGGCATGCAAAAACTGGGGCATGCAAAAACTGGGGCATGCAAAAACTGGGGCATACAAAAACGGGCATACAAAAACTGGGGCATACAAAAACTGGGGCATACAAAAACTGGGGCATACAAAAACTGGGGCATACAAAAACTGGGGCATACAAAAACTGGGGCATGCAAAAACTGGGGCATACAAAAACTGGGGCATACAAAAACTGGGGCATACAAAAACTGGGGCATACAAAAACTAAGGCATACAAAAACTAAGGCATACAAAAACTAAGGCATACAAAAACTTGGGCATACAAAAACTTGGGCATACAAAAATTAAGGCATACAAAAACGAGAGCATATTAGAAGAAAAAAATACCAGAAAAAATGGGTTACTAAAATAAAAGTAGGTGATAAATTATCTGCATGAGGTTTACAGGGTATTACCTGAATTATTACATGCAAGTAATTTGGGTGAGGTAAGTGGGACTTAGTCACAGTAGGTCACAGGACTGTCACTCCTTCGATGCCCACTCCTTCACCACTCTCACAAAAATGCTTAACCTGACATTAAATTAATAATTGCAATACGTACTAAACATTAATACCAATAATGGTAAATTATAAAATAGGTGTGGACTGTATGAAAATTAAAGGAACTGATTTCCAATAAGGATTAATGGGAGCGCTAACACACACAGACACAGTAAGAATTTTCTAATTGACACCAGGCACATGTATACCAAAAGCTAGATGATTAAGAAATTTATATTACCACTTACCATTTATATTGTAGTTGGATCACACCACAACGCCTAACAGAATCCTACTGGCCAGCGAGAAATGTAAATGAAAGGACTAATGGCGTAAATACTGGATGTGTTACATGGCGATGCCTCATTTTTTTCTACTATCACCACCTAATTTTGGAGGACCCGCAAATTCTCTTGTCTATTCTTCAAGAGGAGACATTCCAGTACTTATTAATTATAATTTGAGGCCGATCCATTCAATTATGGCCTCGATGACGCCGGATTACTAGACGATTTCACTACAGTGCTTACACATTAATTCAATATGGCGTCGTCCTCCTCCCCTCGTATCACTCCGCGTCCGCTGCTCGCCATCCTTCACATAAAATTTCTTGAAGGGTCAAATCAGCGTCACATTTTAATGCACAATTATATTATTCATATTTACACATGCTGAATTTAGGAAAATTAAAAAAAAAATCCACAATATAAGGGGGAAACCAAAATAAAAACGAGGAATACTAAAAGAGAAAGAAGACGAACTGAAAGAAAAACGATGAAAAAAAAAAACGCGGGCAAACCAGAATAATAAAGGAAATACTACAAGAAAAAGGAAATACTAAAATAAAAAATGGCAAACTAAAATAAAAAGAAATACTAGAAGGAAAGAGGGCTTGCCCATAGGAAAATAATCATTAATAGTGAGAACAGTTATAGCAGCAACAGCAGAAGCTACAGCAAACAACAACTACAGCAGCAGCACCACCACCTATAGAAGCACCTACAGCAGTAACAACAGCAGCACATACAGCAGTAACAGCAGCAGCACCTACAGCAGTAACAGCAGCAGATTCAACCCTCATTAAAAAACCATTAAGCTCCGTCTCCAAATTGTTGTGATTTATGAGTGACATGACTTAACGTTCACACACACACACTAACATCAACATGGCTTACACAACCAATTTGATAAAACCCACCATGGTGCTGTCTGCAAATACCTCATATTTTACGTCGCGAAAATAGTCACTGCTGAAGAACAAAACATTTTCTATGAGGATACATGTGCGTAAATTTTATATATATATATATATATATATATATATATATATATATATATATATATATATATATCGTGCGGAATAAGTAAAACTTGCGATTTTGGCTTAAATAGCAACGCACTTTTTGCCGAATAGGGCAAGCGAAAATTTGTGTATGCAGTAATTTAAAAAATATATATATTTCATTGTTTGTTTATTATTAAATTATTGTAATCTTATATAAAATATATTTATTTGGATTAGGCTAAATTAAATTGCGCTTGTTATAATAAGGTTAGGTAAGTTTTCTAAGGTTCTTTTGGTACAAAATTATTATTTTTTACATTAACATAAATGAAAAAATCTATATCTTTAAACGTACAAGAGAAAATTTTAGAAAGGACTTAATTTTAAATGAGTTCATGCTAATCGACCAGTTTTACCTATTCGGCACGACATTTATATATATATATATATGCAAAAAGATCACAGTAAACAGGTGATATCAAAATATGCAAGAAACCCACTATGAAAAAATAGAAGAATTCCAAGCGCTTTCGTGACTACTCACATTATCAAGGAACTATAACAGGAAACATGACAAGAAGGGCTTATATAAGGGGCGAGACTACACCTCACAGTCACATCACACTAACAAAGACTACACCTCACAGTAGCGTAACATCGCACGACTCTGTGAAGAGGAACATAAGAAAGGACCTGAAACTCTTCCCAAGAATTAAGATTAGTCCAATTTATCATTAAATTCTTCCCAAATTTTATTAATTATAAATGAATCCAATTTATATAAACCAAAAGAAATATTCATATTATTTTCAAAACTGCTTTTAATGAAACATGATTCTATTATATTTCTCTCAACCATGGACTTGCTTGATACAACCTTCTCAGCATTTTGAAAATCAATTGGATGGTTAAAATCTCTCACATGAATAAATAGAGCATTAGAATCTTGTCCAGTTCTAATGCTATATTTATGTTGTTTTATCTTAGTTCAAGACTTTTACATAAGAACATAAGAACATAAGAAAGGAGGAACACTGCAGCAGGCCTGTTGGCCCATTCTAGGCAGGTCCTTCACATTCCATCCCACTAACAGAATATTTGTTCAACCTAATTTTCAATGCTACCCAAGAAATAAGCTTTGATAATTTTATTTACTCATGTGCAATTCCCACTCAAATCCAACCCCTTTCACTCATGAATTTATCCAACCTAAATTTAAAACTACCCAAGGTCCTTGCTTCAATAACCCTACTAGGCAGACTGTTCCACTCATCAACTAACCCAAAAAGTTTTTTCCAACTAACCCAAAAAGTTTTTTAACTAACCCAAAAAGTTTTTTTCCAGGTTTATAGAACAAAAGTTAGGGATAAGATAGGTCCCCTTAAAAATAACTTTGGGCATCTTACTGACAAGGAGAATGATATGTGCTCTATTTTAAATAATTATTTTCTCTCGGTTTTCACACAGGAAGACATTAATAATATCCCAGTAATTAATTTTTACAGAGGCCCAAAAGAAGATAAATTATGTAATATCACAGTCACTAGCGAAATGATTATGAAACAGCTGGACCGACTGAAACAAAATAAATCGCCGGGTCCTGATGAGCTTTTTGCAAGGGTTCTTAAGGAATGCAAATGGAACTCTGTGAACCAATATCTAACATTTTTAATTTATCTCTTCAAACAGGTGTAGTGTCTGATATGTGGAAGATGGCTAATGTAATTCCTATTTTTAAAGCAGGGGACAAGTCACTACCGTCAAACTACCGCCCAATAAGCCTGACCTCAATTGTAGGCAAATTACTAGAGTCAATTATAGCTGATATTATTAGAAGCCATCTAGATAACCATAATTTGATAAATGATACCCAGCATGGATTCACGAGGGCCGTTCCTGCCTATCTAATTTATTAACCTTCTTCAGTAAAGCTTTTGAGGCTGTTGATCACGATAAAGAATTCGATATTGTTTATTTAGACTTTAGTAAGGCTTTTGATAGAGTACCGCACCAGAGACTGTTAAAGAAAGTGGCAGCTCATGGCATTGGGGAAAAGTGCTGTCATGGATCGAGTCATGGCTCACCAATAGGAAGCAGAGAGTGTGCATAAATGGAGTTAAATCCGAATGGGGACTTGTAACAAGTGGTGTTCCACAGGGATCAGTCTTAGGCCCATTGTTATTTATAATATATATCAATGACCTTGATGAGGGAATTACTAGTGATATGAGCAAATTCGCCGACGACACGAAGATAGGTAGGATAATTGATTCAAACATAGATGTCATAGAACTTCAGGAAGATTTAGACAAACTTAATTCGTGGTCAGAAAAGTGGCAGATGCAGTTCAATGTAGATAAATGCAAGGTTCTGAAGCTCGGGAGTGTCCATAACCCAAGCACTTATAAGTTAAATAACGTAGAACTTAGCCATACAGATTGCGAGAAGGACTTGGGGGTGATGGTAAGCAGCAACCTTAAACCAAGACAGCAATGCCTAAACGTACGTAATAAGGCAAATAGATTACTGGGATTTATATCAAGAAGTGTTAGCAACAGAAGTCCAGAGGTTATATTACAGCTTTATACATCATTAGTAAGGCCTCACCTAGATTACGCAGCTCAGTTCTGGTCTCCATATTACAGAATGGACATAAATTCGTTAGAAAACATTCAGCGTAGAATGACTAAATTAATACATAGCATTAGAAATCTTCCTTACGAAGAAAGATTGAAGACCCTAAAATTACATTCACTTGTAAGACGTAGAATGAGGGAGACATGATCGAGGTATACAAGTGGAAAATGGGTATTAACAAGGGGATATAAATAAGGTCTTGAGGATATCTCTCCAGAGAACCCGCAATAATGGATTCAAGTTAGATAAGTTTAGATTTAGAAAGGATATAGGAAAGTATTGGTTTGGAAATAGGGTAGTTGATGAGTGGAACAGTCTGCCTAGTAGGGTTATTGAAGCTAGGACCTTGGGTAGTTTCAAATTTAGGTTGGATAAATTCATGAGTGAGAGGGGTTGGATTTGAGTGGGACTCGCGCATGAGTGGGTAGAATTGTCAAAGCTTATTTCTTGGGTAGCATTGAAAATTGGGTTGAGCAAATATTCTGTTAGTGGGACGGATTGTGATGGACCTGCCTAGTATGGGCCAACAGGCCTGCTGCAGTGTTCCTCCTTTCTTATGTTCTTATGTTCTTATTTCCAAACCAATACTTTCCTATATCCTTTCTAAATCTAAACTTATCTAACTTGAATCCATTATTGCGGGTTCTCTCTTGGAGAGATATCCTCAAGACCTTATTTATATCCCCTTTATTAATACCCATTTTCCACTTGTATACCTCGATCATGTCTCCCCTCATTCTACGTCTTACAAGTGAATGTAATTTAAGGGTCTTCAATCTTTCTTCGTAAGGAAGATTTCTAATGCTATGTATTAATTTAGTCATTCTACGCTGAATGTTTTCTAACGAATTTATGTCCATTCTGTAATATGGAGACCAGAACTGAGCTGCGTAATCTAGGTGAGGCCTTACTAATGATGTATAAAGCTGTAATATAACCTCTGGACTTCTGTTGCTAACACTTCTTGATATAAATCCCAGTAATCTATTTGCCTTATTACGTACGCTTAGGCATTGCTGTCTTGGTTTAAGGTTGCTGCTTACCATCACCCCCAAGTCCTTCTCCAATCTGTATGGCTAAGTTCTACGTTATTTAACTTATAAGTGCTTGGGTTATGGACACTCCCGAGCTTTAGAACTTTGCATTTATCTACATTGAACTGCATCTGCCATTTTTCTGACCAGGAATTGAGTTTGTCTAAATCCTCCTGAAGTTCCGTGACATCTACGTCTGAATCGATTATCCTACCTATCTTCGTGTCATCAGCGAATTTGCTCATATCACTAGTAATTCCCTTGTCAAGGTCATTTATATATATTATAAACAACAACGGGCCCAAAACCGATCCCTGTGGAACGCCACTTGTTACAGATCCCCACTCAGATTTAACCCCATTAATGCACACCCTCTGCTTCCTATTGGTGAGCCATGACTCGATCCATGAAAACACTTTTCCTCCAATGCCGTGAGCAGCCACTTTCTTTAACAGTCTCTGATGTGGTACTCTATCAAAAGCCTTACTAAAATCCAAATAAACAATATCGAATTCTTTATCATGATCAACTGCCTCAAAAGCCTTACTGAAAAAAGTTAATAAATTAGTTAGGCAGGAACGGCCCCTGGTGAATCCATGTTGAGTATCATTATTCAAATTATGCCTATCGAGATGGCTTCTTATGTTATCAGCTATAATCGACTCTAATAATTTGCCTACAATTGAAGTTAGACTTATTGGGCGGTAATTTGATGGTAACGACTTGTCCCCTGCTTTAAAAATAGGAATTACATTAGCCATCTTACCAGTTTGACCATAATAAACTTTATCACATATTTTACAGGGAATCTTATAGACACATCCGTCAGCATTTTGGGGAGAATTTTTTATCAAAAGTCTTTTTACTGTATCAAGATTTTTAAATACAACTTTGATATTAAAATTCTTAAGAAAGGAAGGCATATCAACCAAGTTTTCATGGTAAGGGAGAACCAATATATTTTTGGTTGAATAAGGTTGGTTGTCCCTTTTTGGATTGTAAAAAGTATTCCTAGCTATTTTAAAAGATTTATCAATTATGTTTCTTGGGTATTTTAAATCATTAGCTATTTCATAAATTTTAGAGATTTCTTCATCTATGAACTCTGGACTACAAATGCGTAAAGCTCTCAAAAACATTGAAGAAAAAACCGACACTTTAACTCTATCTTGATGTGAAGAGTAATAGTGTACATAGGAACAATTATTTGTAGGTTTTCTGTAAATTTTAAATTTAAAATCAATGTTACCCTTAATAATAAAAACATCTAGGAAGGGCAATGAGTTATTTACTTCGAATTCAACAGTAAAATTTATAGAATGAGCTAAGCTATTTAATTTAACAAGGAAATGGTTTATATCTACATTCTTAGGCATAAGGCACAAAATATCATCAACATATCTATATCACTTACTTAGCTCTATTGGGAAGGATAGTGTTAAGCAATCTTGTTTCGAAAAATTCCATATACAAGTTACTAAGAACAGGTGAAAGAGGATTTCCCATTGCCATACCAAACTTCTGAGTGTAAAACTCATCATTAAATACAAATTTTGCATCAACAATACAAAGTTTAATAAGTTTAATGATAGTAGGAACTGGCAATGGTAAATCATAATTAACCAGTTCTTCAGATAAGAAACTTAGTAAATCATCAACTGTAACTTTTGTAAACAAGGAGGTAACATCAAAACTAACCATATTGAAATCATTTAAATCAGTCAAGGTGCTTAATTTATCAACTAAATCTAAGTTGTTTTTAACATTAAAATTAGAAATTTTTCCAACAATTGGGCTCAAAATATCAACAAGCCATTTAGAAAGTTTATAAGAAACTGAACCTATAGAGCTAATAATTGGTCTAACAGGATTACCAGGTTTGTGTGTTTTTATTAATCCATACATATAAGGTAAAGATGGATTAGTGGAAGAAATTTTTTTAATTCATCTTTACCCTTCAATTTGGGAAGAATTTAATGATAAATTGGACTAATCTTAATTCTTGGGAAGAGTTTCAGGTCCTTTCTTATGTTCCTCTTCACAGAGTCGTGCGATGTTACGCTACTGTGAGGTGTAGTCTTTGTTAGTGTGATGTGACTGTGAGGTGTAGTCTCGCCCCTTATATAAGCCCTTCTTGTCATGTTTCCTGTTATAGTTCCTTGATAATGTGAGTAGTCACGAAAGTGCTTGGAATTCTTCTATTTTTTCATAGTGGTTTTCTTGCATATTATATATATATATATATATATATATATATATATATATATATATATATATATATATATATATATATATATATATATATATATATATATATATAACATATATACATATATACATATATACATATATACATATATACATATATACATACATACATACATACATACATACATACATACATACACACACACACACATACTGTACCAAATATTGTTGTGGTGAAGAGACGTAGATTAGTCTCGGAAAGGAAAGAAAAAAAAATTAAGGAAAATCATTTCTTTTTCTCCTTAAGGTCTTCCCCAGCATCTCATTTATCAAGGGCTCTCCTAGCACCCCATTTATTATCCTGAGTGGTACACACGGAGAGTCACAATAAACATGCACACAGTATATAAACACGTAAAGACAAGTTTCGTGGACCGACTGTGAGCGGTGCAATCTGTCAGCGATAAAGATCACTCCATCACAGCCTAGCACTACTAGATGCCTCTTAGCTGATTACCCTGCTGGTTGAGTCACCAAGAGGCGAGGGGTGAATAAGAGAGGGGAGATTAATGGGAGATGAAGGGGTGATGGATGAGAGGGATAAGAAGTTGGATGGCGTACGATAACTCGATGGACGGGCTATACACAGTGGGAGGAAGTTGTTAAGATGCGACTATTAACACTGGGTGAGGTCATCAGTACTGGGGGTTGACAATGTTCGAAGCTAGCATAGGGTGAACACTGGCTAAAGTTAACACTGGCTAAAGTTAACACTGCCTAAAGTTAACACTGGCTAAAGTTAACACTGGCTAAAGTTAACACTGGCTAAAGTTAACACTGGCTAAAGTTAACACTGGGTACATTTAACACTGGGTACATTTAACACTGGGTACATTTAACACTGGGTACATTTAACACTGGGTACATTTAACACTGGGTACATTTAACACTGGATAAAGTTATCGCTGCATAAAGTTAACACTGGGAAAAGTTAACACTGGATAATTTAACACTGGGAAAAGTTAAAACTGGGAAAAAGACAACGCTGGAGGAAAGTCACATTGAATAAGGGCAACACTGGGTGACGTTAGCACTGAGTGAAATTAACACTGGATAAAGTTAACAACGGATAAAATTAACAATTGGTAAAGTTAATACAGGGAGAATTTAACACAGGCTAAAGTTAACACAGGCTAAAGTTAACACAGGCTAAAGTTAACACTGGCTAAAGTTAACACTGGCTAAAGTTAACACTGGCTAAAGTTAACACTGGCTAAAGTTAACACTGGCTAAAGTTAACACTGGCTAAAGTTAACACTGGCTAAAGTTAACACTGGCTAAAGTTAACACAGAAGATCACAGCTGTGAGGACTATAATATCGCCATAATACAAAATTCTAGGAACATGATAGGCAGGATAACTAGGAACATGACAGGCAGGATAACAAGATGAAAGGCAGGATAACAACATGACAGGTAGGATAACAAGATGACAAGCAGGATAACATGACAGGCAGGATAAGATGACAGATAGGATAACATGGCAGGGAGGATAACAAGGAACATTGCAGACAGGATAACAAGGAACATGACATTCAGGATAACAAGAGACATGACAGACAGGATAACAAGGAACATGACAGGTAGGATAACAAGGGACGTAACAGGTAGGATAACAAGGGACGTAACAGGTAGGATAACAAGGGACATGACAGGCTGGATAACAAGGAATATGACAGACAGGATAACAATGAACATGACAGGCAGGATAACAATGAACATGACAGGCAGGATAACAATGAACATGACAGGCAGGATAACAAGGAACATGGCAGACATAACTAAAAACATGATAGGCAGAATAACAAGGAACATGATAGGCAGGATAACAAGGAGCATGACAGGCAGGATAACAAGGAGCATGACAGGCAGGATAACAAGGAGCATGACAGGCAGGATAACAAGGAGCATGACAGGCAGGATAACAAGGAGCATGACAGGCAGGATAAGGAGCATGACAGGCAGGATAACAAGGAACATGATAGGCAAGATAAAGAACGTTATTTCAATATGGCAGCGTTTTGAACTGTATTATCACTGTTACAACGGAATATTTAACTAACATCCTTCAGTAATATAAATTACTCTCTCACTCTCTCACTCTTTCACTCTCTCACTCTCTCTCGAAAACTACAGATATCTATTTTAACCCAATGAATGAATTTGTAGAAACAGTAACAATATAGAAATATCACATGCAGGTCTTGCCTTGTACTGTGGGTGGAATTCAGTCCTAAAGTGACCTATACTCTTGTTTTGCGCAATGTTGCTCAATACAACACTGTGCAATACTATTCGTTACACAAGGCACGGAAATCTGATTCATCACAAACACGCGTCTGGCGTCAAGCAAGTCACGCTAAAGTCTTGAGAGCATGTGAACGTCTCGAAGGCGCCTACTTACGCCAAGGAAGTCACAGTAAGGTCTTAAGAACGCCTGAACGTCTCTTAAGGACACCTTACTTGCGCCAAACAGGTGACGGTAAGGTCGTAAAAACGTCGCTGGAATGCGTATGAGGACACCTACTTATGTTATCTTCAAGTATTTAAAAATACGATTAAGAGACGAGCTTTTATTATGACGTGTAATAAAAGCGCTCTTTCAAAGAGCTTTTGCTAATTATTGAAGATGTTCCGATACTGACACCCTGATCACTTAAATGATAATATAAATGTGTGTGTATATACCGGCGTCCACGTCCTTCAAGCATTAACATGACACCACCCAGTCGATACTCGTATACTGTCCACAGGAAGGAAATACTTTTTCCTGTTTTTTTTTTTTTCAATATATATACTTTCTTCCTCATAAAAACAACAAAAAATTATGAATTTTTGAGAATCAGAATAATGAGGCAGAGTGAAATTCTAGAGACTCTCACAGCACCTGAGAATTGGGAGGAACTCAAGTTTGACCTCAGGAGTGGTAGGAGGCAAGTGTCTAGTCAGCCTCGTGACTCCTACACTACCCAGACCGCCTTACCATAATCCTCATCCCACTGAATTGAGATTTTCTTATTTATATTTTCCCCCATAAAACTAAACAAAACAATGCGTATATTAAAAGGGCAGGTTTGGACACCAGCGCCTTGGAAACTGAATGAGAATTAAATTTGAGATTGGAGGCAGATCCAATTATTTTGGATCAAGAGGACTACACTATCAAGGCCCACAATCCCCTTGAAGGACGATTTTGAGTAACTTCTCGTTGTAATAAGCATCATGGTAAGCGCTAAACACGCTGGGGGTCAAGAAATTAATTAATTATTTCTTATCCACGTATCTCGACGAGTCTCCTCCAGAGTCTTTCCTCTGGGGATGACGTCACAATGTTTCTGCTTCAGTATTTCTAATTCTGTTTTCTAATTGGCTAATTGGCTTCAGTGTTTCTAATTATTTCACTGTTTTTAATTGCTTCAATAAACTGTCATATTTTTTAAATGGTTTCGTATGTCAATTATCATTTTAGAGCAAGTTTTTGAAAGAGGTTCTTCCGCTTTGTATATTATCATTTTGTAAGACATGTAAGATTTATTACTTGTAAGTGATGTAATATTTGAGTGTTGAAAGATTTAGTAAAGTGTTCATCTTCATTTAGTCTTTATTAATAAATTTATTAACATACCATTGTCTGTTTTCTGTGGTATATGGTGTCACTTCAGTAGACGCTAACACCACACTTCAGCAAACGCTAACACCACACTTCAGTAGACGCTAACACCACACTTCAGTAGACGCTAACACCACACTTCAGCAAACGCTAACACCACACTTCAGCAAACGCTAACACCACACTTCAGCAAACGCTAACACCACACTTCAGCAAACGCTAACACCACACTTCAGCAAACGCTAACACCACACTTCAGCAAACGCTAACACCACACTTCAGCAAACGCTAACACCACACTTCAGCAAACGCTAACACCACACTTCAGCAAACGCTAACACCACACTTCAGCAAACGCTAACACCACACTTCAGCAAACGCTAACACCACACTTCAGCAAACGCTAACACCACACTTCAGCAAACGCTAACACCACACTTCAGCAAACGCTAACACCACACTTCAGCAAACGCTAACACCACACTTCAGCAAACGCTAACACCACACTTCAGCAAACGCTAACACCACACTTCAGCAAACGCTAACACCACACTTCAGCAAACGCTAACACCACACTTCAGCAAACGCTAACACCACACTTCAGCAAACGCTAACACCACACTTCAGCAAACGCTAACACCACACTTCAGCAAACGCTAACACCACACTTCAGCAAACGCTAACACCACACTTCAGCAAACGCTAACACCACACTTCAGCAAACGCTAACACCACACTTCAGCAAACGCTAACACCACACTTCAGCAAACGCTAACACCACACTTCAGCAAACGCTAACACCACACTTCAGCAAACGCTAACACCACACTTCAGCAAACGCTAACACCACACTTCAGCAAACGCTAACACCACACTTCAGCAAACGCTAACACCACACTTCAGCAAACGCTAACACCACACTTCAGCAAACGCTAACACCACACTTCAGTAAATACTGTCAATTTTCACACCTTAATAAACACAGCTTCGCCGGCGTACGGGGGACAAAGGTCAAGTATCAGGGGTCAAGAATTTAGTGGGTTACAGGGGGGGAGGTTAGATACCAGGGGTCAGGTGCCAAGAGAGGGTGTTACTGAGGACCAGTGCCAATAAGGACCCCTGCAGTTAGGGGTGTCTCTGTAAACTGACAACGTGCGTGAAGCGTCGTGTTGCAGACGTTGGTCACGCCGGAGGCTGCGTGTTGTAAAAAAAGCTTGTATTGGGACAACGTTTCGCTCCGTGTAGAGCTTGAAAACGTTTCGCCAGCCATTGGCTTCCTCGGTCCAATACAGAAAATGGTGGAAGATCAGGCTGAGGGACTGATTACCTCAATCTTCTGATCGTCTGTCATTTTTCTGTATTAGACTAAGGAAGTCAATGTCTGGCGAAACGTTTCCACAATAGAGATTCCTAAGTGTTGCACAAGTGTCTCATTCATCAACTTGTCGGTTCTCTGAACCATTTATGTGCAATTTTGACAAGTCAGTAAAACACTACACAGCGAAACGTTGCCCTGGTCCAAGCTTGTTCTGCTAGTGGGAGAGAGAGAGACTAGTCGTTAGATATTAATGTGCCACACTAGGCTAGTGTGACACTAGGCTAGTGTGACACGAGACGCAGCACCAAGCCGACCCTACACAAGAGGAAATGCTTCTGGCAGAGAGTAATAAACCAATACAAGTGTCTGTTGTCACAGTCCACGAGGACAGAACACTCTTGGCTTCCTGTTACTCTCAAGCCTTCTGAGACTCCCGTCTAAAACTGGACTATAACGTATCGAACACTTATTCTAGTATGTAATATGTAAAAACTTCTACACAATTAAAAAAAAATAAAAAAAAATTACATGCATAAAAAAAAAAATTGTTTAACTGCCAAAATTAGGTCTGGTATGTCAAACATGATATGTCAGATCCGTAGATTTTCACATCCAGTTAGACATTAAGAGACATTAATGAAAATCTATTTCAAAAATCACTGTAATAAACATGCAGTAATCTGAAGACCCATAGGAGGCATCATAGCATTTCAGGCAAAAATTTTACTATGCTTAAAATTTGCAGATTTTGTTTTTTTTCAAGGGTCTAATACAAGGTATCGATAGGAACTTAAAAAAGAGAGATAAAAGTTACAAGTTAATTCATAACGCAATAAAATAATAATTGTCTGGTTCTAATAGGGAAAGTTAATTTTACTGCAATGAAAACAATATATCGAAAAAGTTCTGATAATTATTTCTGCAAATATGGATACAAGCAAAAATAATACGTAAAAACTACTATGTAAAATTATCAGTACAACAGCTGTGTGAAAAAAAGGGATTTCAGCATATTATACAATAGATGGGGACAGAAAGAAAGAGCTGAAACGAAAAATGCAGGGATGGAACTGGATTAAAAGCAGCAAGTTTGAGGAGTTGACGTAGTATACAGCTGTTAAGAAACAGATTAAGGTAGAGAGATGTTATTTAACAGTATCTTCGAATCGGCTGAAAAGAGAGGGTACCTTTGGAATCCTCAATCAAGGGAGTTCCAGATTTTAGGGCCTTTTATGTGCATTGAGTTTTTACTACGAGTTGAACACGGGAGATATCAGATTTTTGTGACGAATTATAATTAAAGACACAAAAATAATTCTTTATATAAGTTCTGTTGCAACTATCAAGGAAGAGTTGCAAAGCAGGATTTATATTTGAACTGGTTGTCCTGTCTATACACAATAGAGTGAATGTTATATATACTGAGCAAATTTAAACTGAAGAGGAGTCGTGTGTTGCCTAGCACTAGACTAGGTGTTCGCTCGTACGGCAGCTTTTTGAGGTATTATTGGCCTTAGATAATTTGCTAGATCCCAAGACACAAATACCATAGATGAAGTATAGATTAGAAAGTGGTACAAAGTAATGCTGTTTAGGGCATATATTAACCTATCTTAGAGAAGACTATGGTTGACTAGTGACCTACCACTAGCTATGGTTGACTAGTGTTCAAACTAGCACAGGATTTACTATCATAGAACACAGTAGACCATTTCAGTGGTAAACAAAAAATCTAAATTTAGTTTAATATTTAATATTAATGTAGGATTTAGATAAACAAAATAATATCTCCTTCATGACTGAAAGGAATTACGAAAAAAAAAACATTGTATGGTGTAGCTTCAATATGTTCCTAAAAAAAAAAAAAGTAGGCCTAACTTTTTCATGCTGAAACCCCAGTTTCTTAGAGGGCAAAATTCTTATATTAGCAAAATTAACATGTTGGAGATCTGTTGGTAAAAATTTGCTTATTTTTATTGAAGCAATTGATGTTCGATTCCATACAGCGACATTTTAAAGGTTTGTCTGGTCTCGAATCTCACTGCATTAGGAGTTGATGCCCAACTCTGTACTGTTCCTTTCACGTGCACTGAGGTGGAGAGGGCTGAGCTTATGGGATACAGGGAAAAGTTTCTCGCGTTGCGCAGCAACTAAAATACATTGAGACTGTTCTTTCAAAGTGGTTGTTCTGTATAACAGATTACGTGCTTATAAAACAGAGAGAGATCTCTGTTCAAAGACTCCATCACTACCTTATTAATCACACCACCACTGTATAAGTCTTCACACCACCACTAAGTCTTCACACCACCACTAAGTCTTCACACCACCACTGTATAAGTCTTCACACCACCACTAAGTCTTCACACCACCACTGTATAAGTCTTCACACCACCACTGTATAAGTCTTCACACCACCACTGTATAAGTCTTCACACCACCACTGTATAAGTCTTCACACCACCACTGTATAAGTCTTCACACCACCACTGTATAAGTCTTCACACCACCACTGTATAAGTCTTCACACCACCACTGTATAAGTCTTACACCACCACTGTATGTCTACACCACCACTGTATAAGTCTTCACACCACCACTGATAAGTCTTCACACCACCACTGTATAAGTCTTCACACCACCACTGTATAAGTCTTCACACCACCACTGTATAAGTCTTCACACCACCACTGTATAAGTCTTCACACCACCACTGTATAAGTCTTCACACCACCACTGTATAAGTCTTCACACCACCACTGTATAAGTCTTCACACCACCACTGTATAAGTCTTCACACCACCACTGTATAAGTCTTCACACCACCACTGTATAAGTCTTCACACCACCACTGTATAAGTCTTCACACCACCACTGTATAAGTCTTCACACCACCACTGTATAAGTCTTCACACCACCACTGTATAAGTCTTCACACCACCACTGTATAAGTCTTCACACCACCACTTGCTACACAGATCTTCACACCACCACTGTATAAGTCTTCACACCACCACTGTATAAGTCTCACACCACCACTATAAGTCTTCACACCACCACTGTATAAGTCTTCACACCACCACTGTATAAGTCTTCACACCACCACTGTATAAGTCTTCACACCACCACTGTATAAGTCTTCACACCACCACTGTATAAGTCTTCACACCACCACTGTATAAGTCTTCACACCACCACTGTATAAGTCTTCACACCACCACTGTCGCTTTGCAGCAGCCAGAAGGAAAAAATCTTTAACCTGAAGACTGATAGTTAACAGATCAAGGTGAAGATCAGGTCAATCTCTGGGTTCCCAAGATATTATAAGACAATCCCAAGTGCTTTGACAGCTCTCCAAACTCTTACGCGGCTATCCAAGCCTTTATCCAACAACCCAAGTTATTATCCAGCAACCCAAGCCCTCAACCAACAACCCAAGCCCTCAGCCAGCAACCCAAGCCCTCAGCCAACAACCCAAGCCCTCAGCCAGCAACCCAAGCCCTTTGCCAGCAACCCAAGCCCTCAGCCAACAACCCAAGCCCTCAGCCCACAACCCAAGCCTTCAGCCAGCAACCCAAGCCCTCAGCCAGCAACCCAAGCCCTCAGCCAGCAACCCAAGCCCTCAGCCAGCAACCCAAGCCCTCATCCAACTCCTTGTGCTGCTTATTAACTCCTTATAGTGCTCCTCCACTCCTTGTCTTACTCCTCAACTCCTGGGAGACACAAATATAAGCATTTACATCCTCTTTAAAAAAGCAGATAATATATTCCCGAATACTTAAACCTAAAAATGGAGGAGAACAGGCACACGGCATGAATGAGAGCCACACTGGCACCCACATCCTGCTCTGGCACTAGTGCCATCATGCATACTAAATACGTAAACACACACACACACACACACACACACACACACACGCACACACAGGGATGCAATGAAGTATTTCTTCAGTCTCAAGGTGGATGAGAAGTGGAATGACTTTGATGAGGCAGTGAAGGATAAAGCCCAAGAAGGCAGAGGTCAGTGATGCAAATTAAAGTGGTCTAGGAGGTGGGGCCAGGAGTTAGATATCGACACCCCTGCAAACACAAACTGGTGATTACACTCACAAAGTGAGTAACGTTGACAGAGTTCACCAAACTAAGAAACGTAAGACAGACATTAATCCAACCAAGGAAGTGTGTGTGACACACTGGGTCTTCCAGGTAGTCCTGGAAGACCCAGCGTCAGTGTGGAGAACTTGCAAACAAGGAAACTGAAGATGCTCAAAGATTTACCAGCGAGTTGCTACACTAGACGCAAAGATTTACCAGCGAGTTGCTACACTGGACGCAGAGATTTACCAGCGAGTTGCTACACTAGACGCAAACACTGGAAAACTCAACGAACTCTAACGAAGCCTGAACAAAATGAGGAGCCGTGATCACAACGTGCAAAATATACACAAAGCATAAGGTAAAAACAGTGAAATCAGCAGATGTAAAATAAAAACTGATGACTGGAAGAGACGTTAATGAATACTTCTAGATGTTACAACACTAGACAAAGGACAAATATATTACGTCCGTGGAGAAGCACCCACCTCGAAGGATCACTCAAAGCCTGTGATGGAGTGGGAGGAGTGGGGGAGGTGGGCAATCGGTGTATGGGAGGAGGGGTGAATCAGTGAATTGTTGGGATGGGAGGTAATTAGTGAATGGTAGGAATGGAAGGTAGCTAATCAGTGAATGGTAGGAATAGAAGGTAGCTAATCAGTGAATGGTAGGAATAGAAGGTAGCTAATCAGTGAATGGTAGGAATAGAAGGTAGCTAATCAGTGAATGGTAGGGGCAGAACGTAATCAGGGAATGACAGGGATGGATGGTAATTAGTTAATGGTAAGTAGTGGTAGGTGTGGAAAGTAACCGGTGAGTGGTACGTGTAGAAGGTAATCAGTTAACTGGAGGTGTGGAAAGTAATCAGTTAACTGGAGGTGTGGAGAGTAATCAGTTAACTGGAGGTGTGGAGAGTAATCAGTTAACTGGAGGTGTGGAGAGTAATCAGTGAGTGGAAGGTGTGGAAGGTAATCGACGATTTAACAGTCGGGAAACAAGACACTGTCTTCTGAGAGAGATGATGATGATATGCTGACATGGTCACTGGTCAGGCACCCGTGGTTCACCCGTGGTTCACCCGTGGTTCACCCGTGACGACATTCGACACTCCGTGTATGATAAGACATCACTCTCTCCTTCGCGTACCAGTGTCTCTGGGATATCCTATGTTCGTCTAGTACTGAATCATGGAGATGATACCCTGACGATTACCCTAAAGGATGTAATCAGATTTAATCCCAAGGAAACAGTAATCTCAATTTCTAGGCTCGTGATTCCTTCAGTAGCATCAAGGAAGACTCCCCTTTCTTGAAGGGAACATCAGATAGAAGAGAACCACAAAGTACAAGCAGAAACAAATCACAGCCTCACAAAAAGGTACAACCAATTACGTCAAGATAGCCAGCAGGAAGGGGCGGACCCTCCAGCTGATACTCAGACCCCCGCACACTCAACTAGGTAATTACAACTGGGTGATAAGACACCCACACAAGCGTTCATTCATGAGGGCGACGCAGGCGGAGGCAAGCAAACACAGTCTTTACGTAGCCTAGGCAGAAAGGTGTGATTATACGGCATACTGCTCTATACGAAATACTAAGCACTCACCTATACAACCATGAATCATACACAAGAAATCAGTTGATATTCAATGGCCCTAAGTTCATCAGGTGTAAAAAATACGTAATACAACTACCTCTGAGCCGTATGAAGTACATGAAACTACCAGACAGTCGTAGAAAACGTACAAAGTACCTGTCAGTCGTAGAAAACGTACAAAAGTACCTGTCAGTCGTAGAAAACGTACAATAGTACCTGTCAGTCGTAGAAAACGTACAAAAGTACCTGTCAGTCGTAGAAAACGTACAAAAGTACCTGTCAGTCGTAGAAAACGTACAAAAGTACCTGTCAGTCGTAGAAAACGTACAAAAGTACCTGTCAGTCGTAGAAAACGTACAAAAGTACCTGTCAGTCGTAGAAAACGTACAAAAGTACCTGTCAGTCGTAGAAAACGTACAAAAGTACCTGTCAGTCGTAGAAAACGTACAAAAGTACCTGTCAGTCGTAGAAAACGTACAAAAGTACCTGTCAGTCGTAGAAAACGTACAAAAGTACCTGTCAGTCGTAGAAAACGTACAAAAGTACCTGTCAGTCGTAGAAAACGTACAAAAGTACCTGTCAGTCGTAGAAAACGTACAAAAGTACCTGTCAGTCGTAGAAAACGTACAAAAGTACCTGTCAGTCGTAGAAAACGTACAAAAGTACCTGTCAGTCGTAGAAAACGTACAAAAGTACCTGTCAGTCGTAGAAAACGTACAAAAGTACCTGTCAGTCGTAGAAAACGTACAAAGTACCTGTCAGTCGTAGAAAACGTACAAAAGTACCTGTCAGTCGTAGAAAACGTACAAAAGTACCTGTCAGTCGTAGAAAACGTACAAAAGTACCTGTCAGTCGTAGAAAACGTACAAAAGTACCTGTCAGTCGTAGAAAACGTACAAAAGTACCTGTCAGTCGTAGAAAACGTACAAAAGTACCTGTCAGTCGTAGAAAACGTACAAAAGTACCTGTCAGTCGTAGAAAACGTACAAAAGTACCTGTCAGTCGTAGAAAACGTACAAAAGTACCTGTCAGTCGTAGAAAACGTACAAAAGTACCTGTCAGTCGTAGAAAACGTACAAAAGTACCTGTCAGTCGTAGAAAACGTACAAAAGTACCTGTCAGTCGTAGAAAACGTACAAAAGTACCTGTCAGTCGTAGAAAACGTACAAAAGTACCTGTCAGTCGTAGAAAACGTACAAAAGTCCCTGTCAGTCGTAGAAAACGTACAAAAGTCCCTGTCAGTCGTAGAAAACGTACAAAAGTCCCTGTCAGTCGTAGAAAACGTACAAAAGTCCCTGTCAGTCGTAGAAAACGTACAAAAGTACCTGTCAGTCGTAGAAAACGTACAAAAGTACCTGTCAGTCGTAGAAAACGTACAAAAGTACCTGTCAGTCGTAGAAAACGTACAAAAGTACCTGTCAGTCGTAGAAAACGTACAAAAGTACCTGTCAGTCGTAGAAAACGTACAAAAGTACCTGTCAGTCGTAGAAAACGTACAAAAGTACCTGTCAGTCGTAGAAAACGTACAAAAGTACCTGTCAGTCGTAGAAAACGTACAAAAGTACCTTGTCAGTCGTAGAAAACGTACAAAAGTACCTGTCAGTCGTAGAAAACGTACAAAAGTACCTGTCAGTCGTAAGAAAACGTACAAAAGTACCTGTCAGTCGTAGAAAACGTACAAAAGTACCTGTCAGTCGTAGAAAACGTACAAAAGTACCTGTCAGTCGTAGAAAACGTACAAAAGTACCTGTCAGTCGTAGAAAACGTACAAAAGTACCTGTCAGTCGTAGAAAACGTACAAAAGTACCTGTCAGTCGTAGAAAACGTACAAAAGTACCTGTCAGTCGTAGAAAACGTACAAAAGTACCTGTCAGTCGTAGAAAACGTACAAAAGTACCTGTCAGTCGTAGAAAACGTACAAAAGTACCTGTCAGTCGTAGAAAACGTACAAAAGTACCTGTCAGTCGTAGAAAACGTACAAAAGTACCTGTCAGTCGTAGAAAACGTACAAAAGTACCTGTCAGTCGTAGAAAACGTACAAAAGTACCTGTCAGTCGTAGAAAACGTACAAAAGTACCTGTCAGTCGTAGAAAACGTACAAAAGTACCTGTCAGTCGTAGAAAACGTACAAAAGTACCTGTCAGTCGTAGAAAACGTACAAAAGTACCTGTCAGTCGTAGAAAACGCGCGCACTTAGAAAGTACATAAAACTACCTTTCTGCCGTCTAAAGTACAGAAACATATCAATCAGTCGTGGAAAATACTCAGATGGAACTACCAGCCGGTTACTAAAAAGCAGACAGCTCTGACAGTCTTAGGAGAAACTCATTTGGTGACGGCTGACAGCTGCAGTGGCAGGGCGACTTCCGAGAGACATGAAACCCGGATTTTCAATTAGGTGACGTTGTCGCACGCTAATTGCAAGATGGATGCCTGCGTTGTTGAGTCTTGCGAGGCTGCGCCGACTGCTGCGCCGCCAATGAATGATACATTGAGCATAATTATATATTTTTCAAGTCTTTTGATCTTAATTAAGCTTGCATATCATCCTCGAACAAGTCTTGCAGAGTAATAAAACCTGCGGGAGTAAATGTGTCTCAGATATACCCAGGTGTTGCGCATGTCTCTCATCAGGAATACTCAGGTGCTATACATGTCTCATCAACTAGAGATACCCATGTGTTGTTTCATGTCTCTCATCAACTAGAGATACACAGGTGCTGTACATGTGTCTCATTCAACTTTTTGGCACTGTAACCACCGATGTAATCCAGCCTCTCACTTCAAGACAGGTTAACATTACTGTCCAGAGAGTCAAGCTGGTGTGAAACTAAGCCACTGTTACCTTTAACCTTTAGCACACAACAGATAAAGTCCACAAACCGCAAGACAAAGGTGTTGAAAATGAAGATATGAGAGAGAGAGATATTCACTACTGACGTGAACCTCACGCTTGAAGACAGTGGCGTTGATGTTATTGAATTACTTATGAGATAGTGAACTGAAGCCTCTTCTCGAATCAAACCTGATTACCTTCCATATTCCAGCCTCTTTACCTGGAATGTAATAATAATAATAATAATAATAATAATAATAATGATTTACATGGATGCTAATGAAAGTTGAATAAGAGCGCAGCCTTCTCCAGTTACCAATATATATTTGATGTATATCTGAGGTCACCAAGGAATTGCTAAGTGTAATACCAAGAAGAGATCTGTTTTGAATTTTATCAAGTGGTGGAGGTGGTGCAAGGTAGTGGTGGTGGTGCGGTGGTGGTGGTGGTGGTGCGAGGTGGTGGTGGTGGTGGTGTTGGTGCGAGGTGGTGGTGTTGGTGCGAGGTGGTGGTGGTGGTGCAAGGTGGTGGTGGTGCGAGGTGGTGGTGGTGCGAGGTGGTGGTGGTGCAGGTGGTGGTGGTGGTGCGAGGTGGTGGTGGTGGTGCGAGGTGGTGGTGGTGGTGGTGAGAGGTGGTGGTGCTGAGAGGTGGTGGTGCTGAGAGGTGTCAGTGGTGGCAGTGCGAGGTGGTGGTGGTGATTTATTAGTCAGGAAACATGACAAGTGTCTCCTGACATTTACGATCTATAAAATAGTTAAGCATCTGTAGATAAATGGTTCAGAGAACCGACGAGTTGATAAATTAGACACATATGCAACACTTGGGTATCTTTATTGAGGAAACGTTTCGCCACACAGTGGCTTCATCAGTCCATACAAAGGAGAATCTTGAAGAACAGGAGGAGCTTGAGGTGGTCAGTCCCTCAACCTTGAGTCGATGTTGTCAGTCCATCAATCTTGTAAAGAATACAGCATATGTGCGAAGTAGCAGCTTATATACCGTAGGCAGGAGAGGTGCAGCAGTCGTAGGAGGTGTCACATTTGACCAATGTGGAAGTAGGTCGTGCCCAAGGGTTAGGCAAGTGAAGAATTCCCTGTAATTAAGATACCAAAATGTTGCTGTGTCAGACAGGATGTCTGAATATACAAACAGTGGCCACTATTAAGTACACCTTTCTAGTACTGGGTAGGACCCCTCTTTGCTTCCCCGATACTGCCTGAATTCTTCGTGGCATGGACTCAAGATGCTGGAAAGATTCCTTAGAGATCCTGATCCATGTTGACATGATAGCATCACACCATATTCTGACTACCATCTGTATCTCTCAGTAGAAATCGCTTTTCGTGAGACCAGGAGACGTTTTTCCAATAGTCAAGCTGTCCAGTTTTGGTGAGCCTGTGCCTACTGTAGCCTCAGTTTCCTGTTCTTAGCTGACAAGAGTGGAACCCGGTGTATTTTTTTTTTTTTGCTGCTGTATCCCATCCACTTCGACATACCACTGTTGTAACGCGTGGTTGAGTTACTGTCGCCCTCTTGTCACTTGGAACCAGTCAGGCCATTCTCCTCTGACCTCTCTCATTAACAAAACGAGTTTGCCCACAGAAATGTTGTTTACTTGATATTTTGTTTTTCACACTATTCTCTGTAAACTCTAGAGACTTTTGTGTGAAAATTCTAGCGTGAAAAATCTCAGCAGTTTCTGAGAGAGACTAACCACCAAGTCTGGCCCCAACAATCATTCCACATTCTGATTTTTGGTCTGAACAACAATTGAACCTCCTGACCATGTCTACATGCTTTTAGGCGTTAAGGTGATTCCATATGACTGGCTGATTAGATATTTGCGTTAACGAGCAATAGAGTAATAGAGTGGCCACAGATTTCCTGATTTAAATGATTACTCTGAAGATTCTCTCAGCTTGAAAGGTCGAAAGATTGCCAGGAAAGGTATCTTCAGAAGCTGAATGCTCGTCAGGATAGGCAGCTTCAGAGGTCGAATGATCTCCAGGAATGGCAGCTTCAGAGGCCAAATAACCTTCAGGATAGGCAGCTTCAGAGGTCGAATGATCTCCAGGAATGGCAGCTTCAGAGGCCAAATAACCTTCAGGATAGGCAGTTTCAAAGGTCAAGTGATCTCCAGGATAATCAGCTTTCAGAGTTCGAATGATCACCAGAAAAGGCCGCTTCAAAGGTCAAATGGTGGCCAAGAGAGCGGCTAAGGCAGGCACATCCTAGAAGCTTGTCGCTTTGCCCCACCACACAGGAGGACAGAGGCACACTTTACACACACTGTCTCTCTCTTGTGTATTGAACGACAACACAGACATATTGTAAATGGATTGTGCTGTTAACACAACACTGTGGCCACTGCTGCCGTGGAACACTGAGGCGTTCTACAGAGCCACGCGAGGGTCACGTTGCCTTACAAAGAATATGTAAACACCTTACGTAACGTCACACTAAAGAGCACGAGAAATTGACTCCATGGTTTGAAACGACTTGGTCGTTCCAAACCATGGAACTGAACTCTTCTTGAGGCTGAGGGACTGACCACCTCAAATATATTTCACCAAGGTTGATACACTGATTACATCTTTAATTCACTACCACATCTGCTGAATCTGTATTTAACTGAAGAAGTCTACTGTGTGGGCGAAACTTTTCAACAACAAAGATACCCAACTGTTGCACATGTGTTTTAATCACCACAATGATACATAGACCATTTCCGAATTGTTTCCGTGTGATAGGAAGAGACAGAATGGTAATGTTGCTATGGTCTGTGTTCGTGTTTATATCAGATGCAAGAATGAGCAGAGATTTTCAATGTGGCAGCCTCCGATGTCACTATGCTCTTATCTGAGGGCATTCTTTGTTAAGAGAGGGAAATGGGGACGTGGAGAAAGAAGTGTGATAAATATTAGGATTTAAAGGAATATGCATTAAAGATTTTAAGCAGCAATAATGGACATGGGAAGAATTTCCTGCCGAGGCTAACACGGGGTTGTAAGTGCCGGCGTGTATGAGGGCGGCAGGCTAAGGGTGGATGTGTACTGTACAGTAATTGTGGATAGTGCAGATGGTGCCGGTATAAAATTTATGTGTCTGTGTGCAATAATAGGAGGGGGAGGGGGATGGGATTTGAGGAGGGGAGAGGGGGGGGAGGCGCTAACAAGCGCCGCCGAACCCCAGGCAGTCACGAGGACCCAGCAAGACCCAGGAAGACCTGGTAAGACGCGGACCCCCGAGGGACCAAATTAACTTGGAACACTCGCAGCAAGAGGCCACATCCTCCCTACCACCACCACTACAACCACCACCACCACCATTACCACCACCCCTGTTACACGTCACCACCACTATCACTACCAACACCACTACCACCCCTATTGCACATTACTACCACTACTACAGGGGTCTTGACCAGCAAAATGTAGACAGTTACGAGGGTGCCTTCACCAAATTCAACAAAAACATCATATGAGAACAAATAAATCGTGTACTAAATGAAACATGTTGGGAAGATATCTTAAATAACATAGATCCGAACCAGTGTCTTGAAAGGATCAACCTTGTGGCAGCTGAAGTATGTTCAAGGCATATTCCCCTAAGGAGAAAGAAAAGTAAACAGGAATGAGAGACTCCCACTACAGGCGAAGAGTCACAAGAGCTTCTCAAGGGGGCAAGATTATCTGGAATACGGAAGGAAGCGCTGACCAGGGAAGTAGAAAATAATGAACTTAAGTTCAATTATTTGTACAGGATCCAGGAGAGACGGAAGGAGCTAAAAGCAATTAATGAAATTAAAAGAAATCCAAAATATTTTTTTTCATATGCTAAAAACAAGTCAAAAAATACATCCAGTATCGGGCCCCTGCTCAGACAAAATGGAACTTACACAGACAACAACAAAAATGAGTGAAATACTGAAGTCTCAGTATGACTCTGTGCTTAGCGAGCCGCTAATCAATCTAAAGATCGACAATCCAAATGATTTTTTTACGAACGAGTCTCAAAACCCTGTCACTGCAAGAAACCCCTTCCGAGTGCCTAATGTATGCTATGGAGAGGGAGTCTGTACGTGGGTGTCATCGCACAGTCGCTAACAACAACGGACATAGCCCCACTCCACTGTAAAGCTTTAGCAAAGAAATAGCTATAACGTTCCACATAAAAATGTTTGAAGTTCTAAAAAGCAAGATCACCAACCACTTGGATTCTCAACAACTGTCCAACCCGGGGAAACGGGTTTAGAGCAGGTCTTGGATGCACCTGAGGACAAACAGAACGCAGATGTAGTAAACATAGACTTTGCAAAAGCCTTCGACAAGTCCTATCAAGATGCAATAGCGCACAAAATGCATGCTAAAGGAATAACTGGAAAAGTGGGCAGATGATTCTTCAACTTTCTAACCAATTGAACACAGAGTTAAGTCGGAGTGCCACAGTAAAAAGCTCTGATCCTCAAGATACAGTACTCGCCCCCATCCTGTTCCTCATCCTCATATCAGACACAGAGTATTAAACCATAGCACCGTGTCTTCTTTTGCAGATGATACTAGAATCTGCACGAGACTGTCATCCACTGAGGACATGGTAAATCTCCAAGCAGATATAAACCAAGTGTTCCAATGGGCCACAGAAAATATGATGTTCAATGAGGATAAATTTCAGTTACTCCCTTTTGGAAAACTGGAGGACATAATAGCTAGAACTGAGTATACTATAAAACTAACCACACAACAGAGCGAAAAAGTAATGTGAAGGATTTAGTAGTGTTAAGATCAAGAGGATCTCATCTTCAAAGATCACATTATCACTATCACATCTGCAAAGAAAATGATAGGATGGATAAAGAGAACTTTCAGAACAAGGGATGCCATACCAGTGATGACACTCTTTAGGTTACTTGTTCTCTCTAGGCTGGAATACAGCTGTACACTAACAGCTCCATTCAAGGCAGATCTAAAAAATGTGCATATAATCTTCACTACACGTACAAGTTCACTCAAACACTTTAATTACTGGAAACGTTTGAAGTCCCTTGACCTGTATTTCCTGGAAGGCAGGCGAGAAAGATGCATCATAATCTAGAGGGACTGGTCCGAAATCTGCACACTCAAATCACTCCCTACGAAAGCAAAATATTGGCCAGACGGTGCAAGATACCCCCAATGAAAAGCAGGGGCACCATGAGTCTACTAAGAGAGAACACAATAAGTGTCCGGTGTGCAAGACTGTTCAACAGCCTCCCACCGTACATAAGGGAAATTACCAATTGATCATTGGCTGCTTTCAAGAGGAAACTGAAAAGATACCTAAAGTAAGTGCCTGATCAGCCGGGCTGTGGTTTGTACGTTGGATTGCGTGTGGACAGCAGTAACAATCTGGTTGATCAGGCCCTGATCCACCGGGAGGCCTGGTCAAGGACCGGGCCGCGGGGGCGTTGACCCTCGGAATGAACTCCAGGTTGATAGGTAGACCACTACTACCACGGCCACCCCTGGTACACGTCACCCTCACAAAAAAATCCAATTCAAACGGTTAAGATGTGGAAAATTGCATGAGAATTACCAGAATTTTTTTTTTTGCAACCTGAGGATATTCATTCTTAATCTCTGTCCAGAATTCGTCCAGAAACACTTCCTTATACTTTAACTTCAGACTAACATCGTTACGTATTTCGATTAAATCCTCCTCTTGTGTGAGACTGAGCTTCGACGGGTTTGATACTGATTCAATACAAGGGTTTCACAACCAGTCATAATCTTCCATACATACCTGGAGGGAGTTCCGGGGGGTTTAACACCCCCGTGATTGGTCCATGACCAGGCCTTGCGGTGTATCAGGGCTTGATCAACCAGATTGTTGCTGCTGGCCGCACGCAAACTGACGTACGAACCACAGCCCGGCTGGTCAGGTACTGACTTTAGGTGCCTGACCAGCTCCCTCTTGTAGACAGCCAGGGGAAATAGCACTGACTGTTTTCCTGCAAATACTTCAAGATACTCAAAGATCGATGGCATCATTCCTCTATTCTTCGATGCGGCAACATGTGGGAACATATCCATGTTGCCTTCCTTCACCTTGACAGCACAATTTCTTAATTTATCTCTTTAGAACATTAATTCTGTCAGTGGAAGGTAAGATATTTCCACTGTTGTCTTGCATGTTGGTATTTATCTTGTTTAAATGTTCAAAGATATCCACCAAGTAGGATCATTTTGTAGACCAATCAATAATAATATTCAAGGGTTAATTACCCCTTTACTTTACGCTAAAGCGTAACCCAAAGCCTACCCTTGACCCCTGACCTTGAGCATATAAGGCGCAGGTTGATTCTCGGTAACTCATCCTTGAGTTGATACACTCGTGACAACACACTGCTTCTCGACACCCATCTTGCCTCCGGCTATTACGTAAATATACTATTCTATAAATTTACTTTCCCATCATAATGCCCTTAGACTTACCGTATTTTCCGGCATATAAGAAATCATCCTGCGCCTTATATGCTCAAGGTCAGGGTCGAGGGTAGACTCTGGGTTTCACTTTAGCAGTTTACTAACGTTACAACTACTTGGAAACGTTTTATATATCTTATATTCTCGTGCGTCTTATATACCGGAAAATACGGTAATATTAATCATGCATTTACTATTACACTATATTACTTTATTTAATGACATCTGTTGGAAAAATGTAACTTCTGCAGTAGTTAATTATACAACAGATACTAGTCAAAATTGTCGTGTTTGTATTAAGAGGCACGTAAGTTCTCCCGTCTTCTAATAACATGTTCATTTTTCCACTATAATCTACCTTGTCCATAATTACTATCGCATTTGCTTTGTCTGTTTCGTAAGGTGAAGTCCAGGATCTTTCTTTACTTCATGGTATAACTTAACAAATCTTTGATGACAATTGTGTTGTAGAGGTCTGAGCTTCGCTGTGACCTCTACAACCAGAGCTCCTATATCTATTTCGCACTACTCAGTAACTATAAAAGGCTCATAGGATTTTCGAGGAACCATTTACAGTACACCACCACTGATGTAGATCCACCATTTGCGGTTCAATGCATTTTATCGAGAATACGTTTCGCCCACCAGGGACTTTTATCATCCTCGCCACATATTGTGGTTATGTAATATCATGACGTACACAAATTATCCTCACTAACAATCGGGTATCATCACCCTAAATGACCAGGGCCCTTACCCGTGAGCCCTGGTCTGAGACCGGGTCGCGGGGGTGATGCTCTCTACAATTATCCAAAGGTAAACAGCAGAGTTCCGTAGATACATATGTTCTGGAAATATCCTCTGGATTAAAATCATCACTTGGATAATTTATCAAGTTATTGGAACTGTGTGTCTTGGGTGAGCTAGTGTGTGGGCGTGCCAGTGGGCGTGAGAGTGGGCGTGCCAGACGTGCGTATGCGGATAGACGTGGATGTAGGGGAATGTGAGTGGATGTGGGGATAGGAGTGGATGTGAGGAAGGGCGTGGATGTGGGGGAAGGGCGTGGATGTGGGGAAGGGCGTGGATGTGGGGGGATGGAAGTGGATGTTGGGTGAAAGGCGTGAATGTGGATAGACGTGGATGGGAGGTGGGCGTGGATAGGGGGTGAGAGTGAATGTGAAGGGATAGGCTAGGATGTGGGGGGGATAGGCGTGGATGTGGGGGGATAGGCGTGGATGTGGGGGGATAGGCGTGGATGTGGGGGGATAGGCGTGGATGTGGGAGGGATGATGTAAATGTGACTGATGGAGAGAGGTGGGCAGGCGTTTGGGGATAGGAGTGGATAGGTAAACCAGGCAAGAAAGATGAGCCTAGGGGTATAGACCCCAGACAGCAGGGGTGGAGGGAAGGGCGGGGGTACTGGCGGAGTGGGCGGGCAGTAATAGAAAGGATGGGCGGCACTGGAGGAGGGATGGGAACGTGGATGGGCAAGACATGGGTGGTAGTCTGGCGGAAGTGTGGTATATCTCCCGTGTCCCTGAACGCCCACCAGAAAATACACACAGATACACGTGCACACATGAAAACACACACACATACACACACACACACACACACACACACACACACACACACACAACTGGAAGCTGAAAACTTAGATGAGTCACAGGGATGTTAGAAAGTATTTCTTCAGTCATAGAGTTGTCAGAAAGTGGAACAATCTGGAGAGTGATGTCGTGGAGGCAGAATCTATACATAGCTTTAAGAAGTGGTACAATAAAGCTCTTGGAGCAGGGAGAGAGAGAGGACCTAGTAGTGACCAGCGAAAATGCGGGGCCAGGAGCTACTACTCCACCCTTGCAACCACAAATAGGTGAGAACACATACACACACACACACACATATAGGCCAAGTATTTTATCGACAAGTGCCTTTGACAAAATGTTAACTAACACAGTTAACAGTGAACCTAGTATTAACTAGAAACGGTGACTCTCTCAACAAATCATGTCAACATGAAATCAGTTTACTGGTCCAGCTGAGCTGCCATCACTTCCCCAGCAGGTTAGGTTAGGCAAGGTTCGTCAGGAAACACTCCCTCACTACGTCCTGTCATGCTTCCGTGTCGTTCATTACAGGGAAGGAACACGAGAATGAAAGACCGAGAGAAGCAAATGCAAGATGCAGATATACAAACGAGTTAAACAGAGACTTTTGCAACAAATAATTAAATGGAATCGATCAATTTACCGCTAGTTCAAGACGGAATAATGTAAGGGAGATGGAGAGCCAAGGGGAAAACTAATTGGAACCAGGAAACATACAGACGTACTATAAATTAAAACATCGCAGAAATTAATATACAAACGAAAAATAAACAAGAGCAATAGGAAAAAATACTTTACTTAACATTTGTGTGTGTGTGTGTGTGTGTGTGTGTGTGTGTGTGTTACACTCGCCTATATGTCATTAAAGGGGTCGAATCACAGCTCCTGGCCCCACCTCTTTGTAGGATATCATGAAAACCAGAAATATCATAAAGACCGGACAAGATTACACCATGAAGACCTGAAATCGTTAAATCATGAGAACCAAACAAAATAACATCATGGCTAAGTGAACGTCCACAATTAAACCAATCTTTAAATCTTGCGAAGATTTTACTAAAGAAAACTGGAGTACAAATGGAAAAGTAGTACACAATAAGCACATGTGCAGAAGCACATGTGAATACCAGTTCCTGGTATTTACTAACTGGAATGGATGGGGGAGTAGCAATACTGGAGAAGGTAACAACACAACTATGAAAACTGAAGTCCAAAACAAATCTGTTTGAAATTTTAATACTAAAAAAAATACAAAATATAAACTACTAACTCCTAATATTTACAGTAAGCAACCCGCCCTTTAATAACACTCGGGAGAGAGAAGAGTCTGTGAGAGATAACCTAGTGATAACATACAAAAAAAATATTGATCTACCTACCTGGGAGCAAGTTCCGGGGAGGGGGGGTCAACGCCCCCGCGGTCTGGGGTGTCATCTTAAAAAAAAAAAGTTATTGTAATTGGAGATTTTAACTGTGAATAAAATAGGCAGCAAATGATTTTGGAACTGCAAATGGTCAATAGAATGTCTCAATGTAAAGAATATTTTTCTGCATGGGGATATAAGAAGAGTGAAAGGCTGCAACTCACCATTAATATTAGACCAAGTGTATACTAGTACTGAGCAAGATATTTGCAACAACGTATATCAACACTCCTGGAGACAGTGATCATGTTCTACTGGAAATAACATAAAATAGTACTAAATTTGACCTAGGAAATGAAAAGACACAAACAGAAACTACATTATAATAACTTAAAATGTGTTTTAAGAGAGTATTTCAGAGAAAGTAAAAGTGATTTAATAATTAAAAGTGCAGATAATTCGTACAAAGCGTCCCTTAACATATAAGAAAACGGAATAAAAACAATTCTTCAAGGAATATAAGATAAAGTTATTAAGAATGGTTAAATGTGAGCTCCTGGAGAAGTATATAAGAAACACTGTGAAAGCAATGTAGGGTCCTGACCGTTTAAGAAACTACTCAAAGTCGAACAGGATAAAAATGAAAATGCAAACAGAGAAAAAAAGAACACGATAGAACAAAATCTTTTAATGTTTATATAAAAAAATAATTAAAATCAGGAAATGTGTGAGATATTACATAGAAAGTTTCAAGAGTCTTTAGAAATGAAGATATTCTAAACGTAAGGGATTTGAATCCCAAAAACTTAGCTGAAACGGAAAACATTCAAATAAAAGCACAAGAAATTATTTCTGGGGTAACGACGAAAACAAAAGCAACAAAACGAGACGGGATATCAACACAGATTTTAAAACAATGTCCATCTTGGATATTTTTCAGGATTCCACAAGAGGATAAACTGGTAGGCAGAGGGGAAGATAGCAAACATTGTGCCAATAATAACAAAAAAAAAGTGAGACAAGGAAGACGACCCTTTAACTGTAGGTCAGTTTCGCTGATAATTGTAAAAAAAAAAAAATAGAAAAGGCTATTAGAAGAAAATAGACAAAATACCTGGAGGAAAAAAAACTGCGAAGATTCATGTGTATCAAATTTATTAATTGATCAAGAAAGAGTCATGGAAATTATTCAAGAAAGAAAACTTTTGGTAGAGTTCCCATTAAGGTCTGATGTGGAAACTGGAAAATATAAAAGGAATAAAAGACCAACTACTGCACTGGATGACTTGTTTGAGACGAAAATGCGATTTCTGTATAAGAGGAGGAAGAATGACCTTGTGGGGAGATGTTACCAGTGGGGTGCCACAAGGAGCTGTACTGGCACAGATAATGTTTTGAATTTGTATAAATGACTTAAAAGATGGAATATAAAACCATATGAAAGTTTTTGCGATGATGCAAAAATAAACAAAAGGAATAATTGTAAATCACTACAGGATGACGTGGATAAATTGAACGAAGGAGTGATTGATGGCTCTTTTTAATGTGGATAAATGTCGTGTAATGCAAATGGGAGAAAGCGAAATCAGGACACATGACGAACATAGACTATATTAAAATAATGAAAATATCAGGCAGAGGACTCTAGGATTATTATTAAATTGCAATAGAAAGATCATTCAATGAAACAGAGAAACTTGTATACAACTCTGGGGAAACTGCAGAATAATTTTTAAATACATGGATAGTGAAATGGAGATAAATGGTATAAAATATGGATACGATGGAATAATAAAAAAAGTTCTGTTTTTGACTTGAAGCTCATTGTGTGGGCGAAACGTTGTCCATAAAGGATCACATTGTCCTGCATTTGTCTCAGTTTTTTCATGGCTACCAGAGCTGAAAAATATAAATTTTAATGAAAGGCTCAACACTAAGATGACCCACGCTGGCTGATAGCAGGGAGAAAGATGACCCACGCTGGCTGATAGCAGGGAGAAAGATGATCCACGTTGGCTGATAGCAGGGAGAAAGATGATCCACGTTGGCTGATAGCAGGGAGAAAGATGACCCACGCTGGCTGATAGCAGGGAGAAAGATGACCCACGCTGGCTGATAGCCGGGAGAAAGATGATCCACGTTGGCTGATAGCAGGGAGAAAGATGATCCACGTTGGCTGATAGCAGGGAGAAAGATGACCCACGCTGGCTGATAGCAGGGAGAAAGATAATCCACGTTGGCTGATAGCAGGGAGAAAGATGACCCACGCTGGCTGATAGCAGGGAGAAAGATGACCCATCCTGGCTGATAGCAGGGAGAAAGATGACCCATCCTGGCTGATAGCAGGGAGAAAGATAACCCATCCTGGCTGATAGCAGGGAGAAAGATAACCCATCCTGGCTGATAGCAGGGAGAAAGATAACCCATCCTGGCTGATAGCAGGGAGAAAGATAACCCATCCTGGCTGATAGCAGGGAGAAAGATGACCAACGCTGGCTGATAGCAGGGAGAAAGATGACCAACGCTGGCTGATAGCAGGGAGAAAGATGACCCACGCTGGCTGATAGCAGGGAGAAAGATGACCCACGCTGGCTGATAGCAGGGAGAAAGATGACCAACGCTGGCTGATAGCAGGGAGAAAGATGACCCACGCTGGCTGATAGCAGGGAGAAAGATGACCAACGCTGGCTGATAGCAGGGAGAAAGATGACCAACGCTGGCTGATAGCAGGAAGAAAGATGACCAACGCTGGCTGATAGCAGGAAGAAAGATGACCCACGCTGGCTGATAGCAGGGAGAAAGATGACCCACGCTGGCTGATAGCAGGGAGAAAGATGACCCACGCTGGCTGATAGCAGGGAGAAAGATGACCAACGCTGGCTGATAGCAGGAGAAAGATGACCAACGCTGGCTGATAGCAGGGAGAAAGATGACCCACGCTGGCTGATAGCAGGGAGAAAGATGACCCACGCTGGCTGATAGCAGGGAGAAAGATGACCCACGCTGGCTGATAGCAGGGAGAAAGATGACCAACGCTGGCTGATAGCAGGAAGAAAGATGACCAACGCTGGCTGATAGCAGGAAGAAAGATGACCCACGCTGGCTGATAGCAGGGAGAACGATAACCCATCCTGGCTGATAGCAGGGAGAACGATAACCCATCCTGGCTGATAGCAGGGAGAAAGATGACCAACGCTGGCTGATAGCAGGAAGAAAGATGACCCACGCTGGCTGATAGCAGGAAGAAAGATGACCAACGCTGGCTGATAGCAGGGAGAAAGATGACCAACGCTGGCTGATAGCAGGGAGAAAGATGACCAACGCTGGCTGATAGCAGGGAGAAAGATGACCCACGCTGGCTGATAGCAGGGAGAAAGATGACCAACGCTAGCTGATAGCAGGAAGAAAGATGACCAACGCTGGCTGATAGCAAGGAGAAAGATGACCAACGCTGGCTGATAGCAGGGAGAAAGATGACCCACGCTGGCTGATAGCAGGAGAAAGATGACCCACGCTGGCTGATAGCAGGGAGAAAGATGACCCACGCTGGCTGATAGCAGGGAGAAAGATGACCCACGCTGGCTGATAGCAGGAGAAAGATGACCCACGCTGGCTGATAGCAGGGAGAAAGATGACCCACGCTGGCTGATAGCAGGGAGAAAGATGACCCACGCTGGCTGATAGCAGGGAGAAAGATGACCCACGCTGGCTGATAGCAGGGAGAAAGATGACCCACGCTGGCTGATAGCAGGGAGAAAGATGACCCACGCTGGCTGATAGCAGGGAGAAAGATGACCCACGCTGGCTGATAGCAGGGAGAAAGATGACCCACGCTGGCTGATAGCAGGGAGAAAGATGACCCACGCTGGCTGATAGCAGGAGAAAGATGACCCACGCTGGCTGATAGGCAGGGAGAAAGATGACCCACGCTGGCTGATAGCAGGAGAAAGATAACCCATCCTGGCTGATAGCAGGGAGAAAGATGACCCACGCTGGCTGATAGCAGGGAGAAAGATGACCCACGCTGGCTGATAGCAGGGAGAAAGATAACCCATCCTGGCTGATAGCAGGGAGAAAGATAACCCATCCTGGCTGATAGCAGGGAGAAAGATGACCCACGCTGGCTGATAGCACGGAGAAAGATTACCCACGCTGGCTGATAGCAGGGAAAGAAGAAACACGATAACCACACACAAATTCCACACCGATTAACAAGTATTCCTCGTAATGTGGAATTAGCAACAAAGAATTTTTCTACATACTGTCACTTTCCTATGTATTGTATATATGTAAATCAGTATATTAATTTGATGGCAAGTTACATATGCGTGACCCGAGGGTCACTTGGTGTAGCCAGGAATGATGGCGGGACGTGCAAGGATGCAGCAAGCGCTACACACAAAAAAAACAGGATCAACACGAGTAACAGAACTAAAAAAATATGACCAAGACTGAAGGATCTTGACAGAGAAAATCTTGGAGAGTTGTCATCTCTCACGCTTCGTACCTCACACCTCTTACAAACCTCGCTGTTTCTTCACTTTCCCCCGTCTATTAACTTATCTACTCCTGCCTCGCTATAAATAATCCACCAGTCCATTATCTTGCAGCCATTAACACATTCGCTGAGTCAAAGTTCATGTCTGAAATTCTACACATGTTATAAAGCGAAGTGTTGAGCGGACGCAAGTGTCACTGATGACGTCACAAACCTGCTGATGACGCAATCATGTTTACATCATCTCGGCTCCTGATTGGTTCACACGGAAGGAAGAGGATGCACATATTTTCAGTTTTTTTCCTTTTCATTGCAGAATGTTATTTTAGCCTCTTGCTAATAAAGACAGTGTTGTATATCTGCCTGATGAACACTATTTTTAACATGTGGGAGTGGGCAAACGTGCCTGGACTAACCTATTTCTGGCTGCAGGTGTCGAATCACGGTTCCTGGCATTGCCTCTTAGCTAGTCACGCGTGCGTAAGTAATTAACCACTACAGCAAAGGAGACAGGATGCATTTAGAAAAATTTAGATTAAAGCAAGCAAGGATAAACTGATTTTGTTTTAGGATGTATAGATCATTCGGAAATTAACCCTAGGATGTGAGGAATACCAATGGATACCGCCCTGTGAGGGATACTCTGAGTTATTCCTCACACAGACAATCGTTAGAAAAGGAGGTTTTTTTCCGAGTTGGGGATCGAACTATGTACACTAAGGTCTGTCAGTTGGTCTCGGTCTCTCTATGTTGAGTTTGCTTTAATCCTTATTTTAGGGATTGAAATATTCTTGTCTGGTGGTGAGACCCTGGCGTAGTCGAGAGGTTTTAAACCCTATTAACCCATCTAACCAACCAGGGTTCGAACTGGGAGAGTGAACCTCCTGGAGAGCAGTGGCGTGTGTTGGTGGTAATGTATCATCAGGGTAGGTATCAGAGGCAGGTGTTGGTCGTATGTTAGCCACCTCAGCGGAAAGTGACCACTTCTGTACCTGTGTTAGGCACCACTGGTGCACCTATGTTCGATACCACTGGTAGCACTGGTGTACCTATGCTCGATACCACTGGTAACACTGGTGTACACCTATGCTCGATACCACTGGTAACACTGGTGTACCTGCTGTGTTTGATACCATTGGTAATAGCTCTATGCTTCCTCTACTCACTGAGACACTCTCCCAGCTGTGTTTGTCTTCCACTCAGTCTCAGGTATCCAGTAATGTTTACACTGACATTCGTTATATCTACCGATAGAGGCAGTTTTACCTCAGGTTTTCGTTCTAAGTGCGCGGGTGAAGACATTCTGACTCCTGCTTATGTCAACATTGTCAACAAGTCTGGTTCCCCTATCCTCCTAGACTGTCATGGTGTGAGGACTGCCTCTTTGTATCATACATATTCCATACACATAGTGTGTTTGTATAATTTTGCTTCAGTACAACTGGTTAATATTTATATAGTTTTTAACAAATATAAACCACTGCCACAAGCTGCGCACAGCCAACGTCAAAATGCTTTCCCCACTGAATCTAGATAATTTTCATAGATCTCTATGCTCCTTCAATACGTTTTCTTCACAGCCTAGGTTCTATCCCATTTTCTGTTGCACATCCTCCGAAATTTTGACCTTTTGGTGCCTTAGGAACTTTTCCTCTGTTGACTACATCAATCTTTTACAATTAATTCTCAATTGTCCACGGAGAGGAGTTTGTTTTTGCAGTTTATTCTAAATAAAAATGTCTGTGGCGTCAGGTAAGTATGTTAACAGAGCTCAGGACTTTTGAAGCTAATTTGTAATGAAGCAGAATCCAAAATGTTTATTTTATATTTATCTAAAAATGAAAAAAAAAGTCTTTTCTATACATATGACAGGTTTCCTCTCCCCCCATCCCCCAGGGGTCACTATCAGTCTACCACAGGGTTTTTCCCCAGTGGTCACTGTATCAGTGTACCACAGGGTGACTGCTGGTACCCGTTTTTACTTCAACGACTCAACACTGAGGTTGTGTCTACAAACACACACAATCATGAGAGGGGTTGTGCTTAGGAGAAAAAATTGTGTGTATTTCACACGTGTTCGCTTCAAAAACACAAGGGTGGGCACATTTACACGCGCAAATACAAACGCACGCAAACATATAAGCAAACCAGTGCACGCGCGCGCGCACACATACAACAGGCCTCGTGTCTAATCAACATGTGCCTAGGACAAAATGGTAACTAACAACACACACACACACACACACACAACATATTTGTATGAAAATAATGAGGCCCACTACCCTCTTCTCCACCTAGCACCACCTGCTCCCCCTAATACCAACTGTTCCACCTAGCACCACCTGTTTCACCTAGCACCAACTGCTCCACCTAGCATCACCTGTTTCACCTAGCACCACCTGTTTCACCTAGCACCACCTACTTTACCTAGCACCACCTGCTCCCCCTAACACCAACTGTTCCACCTAGCACCACCTGTTCCACCTAGCACCACCTGTGTGCTGTAGTGTGTGGTAAGGAGGAGGATAATTAAGCCTCCGTCTTGTTCTGAGTTACTCATACGGGTTTACCACTTTACATAAGAAAAAAATAGATACTTGATATTTAGCAGTCAAATGGAGACCTCGGAACTGTGAGAGCACGAACAGCCTGGTTGGTCAGGCACACAAGTCGCGATCAGCGGACGGAGGATCAAGCCTCCTCCACTTCTTGTGGCGACTGACTTGCACGGGTTTAGCGCCGGGGAAATAAAGTAGCTCCACTTCCTTGCATCAAGAGCCCTATACCAGGCGTTCCCTACTTCACCACCTTAGTGGAGAGCCCGAAGACAGCTGTTATACCATAAGACGGGCAGTCACCAACGTGTTTTCATAGTCTGTTTGGGGTGAACGGTTCCACAGCCCGGTTCCAAACTAGGCCTCCTGGTGGATCAAGCTTTGATTAACCAGGCTGTTACTGCCGGCTGCACGCAGTCCATCGTACGAACCACAGCCCGGCTACTCAGGTACAGCTACTAAGATCTACGCAGTTCCTTCTTGAAGACAACCACAGCCAGGGGTTCACCAGTAATCATCTTTATGTATGATGGGAGGATGTTGAATAGTCGTTAATGTGTAAAATGTATGCTAGGACCTCGTAATTTTGTTAATGAGAAAGAGAGAATGAGGGAGAGAGGGAGAATGAGGAAGATGAGAAGAAGAATGAGGAAAAAGACGAATAAAACAAGGTGTGAAGACTGGCATGGACCCGGATATTCCAAGCTTTCACACCAACATATTTAAATTACTACCTCAGAGGAGACAACGACCCACTTAGTTCCTGGCCACTCTTTGTGCCACCAGTGTGCCATCTTTGTGCCACCAGTGTGCCATCCTTGCGACGTCAAATTCTTAAGACAGCTAGTTGAATCCTGATAGAATCCGGATCCAGGAGGCGCTGCCGCTGCATGAACGACACGACGTAGGGAGGCGCTGCCGCTGCATGAACGACACGACGTAGGGAGGCGCTGCCGCTGCATGAACGACACGACGTAGGGAGGCGCTGCCGCTGCATGAACGACACGACGTAGGGAGGCGCTGCCGCTGCATGAACGACACGACGTAGGGAGGCGCTGCCACTGCATGAACGACACGACGTAGGGAGGCGCTGCCACTGCATGAACGACACGACGTAGGGAGGCGCTGCCACTGCATGAACGACACGACGTAGGGAGGCGCTGAAGCCAGACTTAATGAGACGAAGAGAAGAGGAGGAAGATGAGGAAGAGGTAGATAAGGAGGAAGAGGAAGAGTAGTAGTGGTCGAAGTAGAGGTAGTAGTTTAGTGATAGTAGTCGTGGCAGTAGTTATACTAACAATTACGGCGCAATTTGACCGAGTAGATCAACAGTCATAGTCATAAAAAATATACAATGCAAACAATAAAAACAAGGATGAAATAAAAAAAAGAATAAAATAGTAAAAACAACGAACACTAAACACGCATAAATACTATCACCAGTTAATATAACCAGAGTCAACTATACACACATTCATATACTAACGTCAACAGATTCATAAGAACATAAGAATACAGGAAGAGTGGAGGTCTACTGGCCCATACAAGACAAGTCCTTACTAAAAACTAACCCCACTCACCCACGTATCTGTCCAACCTTTTCCAGAACCACCCAAGAATTTGCATCCTCGGGACAAAATTGACCTAATTTACCCGAAATGCTCAACATAACAAGGAGCTTTCTATATAGGAGTATGTCAGTGATGTCAGCTAGGCCTGTATACTCTGTAAATGTACTTGCCGAAATAAAGTATTATTGTCCCTACAGATTAGATTTTGCCGCCGAAGTGGCTAGTTTACTGTGCACCCCATATTCATCCTGTCGACAGCAGCAGCTAATTTATTGTGCACCTCATATCCATCCTGTGGCTGGTACCGCAAGGTCATCTGGATACACAACTCCTAGGAAGTAAGCCTAGGATTAACAAGAGTACTCCTAGATTTATGTCTACAGTTGTCTTATCTGCTGTCAGCAGATTTAGGATATTTGGTTCAAGTGTTTGATAACTTTACTTTCATTAAGATAACCAGACCTAGCACATAGGATGTAATACAAACAGTAGGAAGACAATGCTGCAAAAGATCCCAATGCTGCAAAAGATCACACTGCTGCAAAAGATCACAATGCTACAAAAGATCACAATGCTACAAAAGATCAAAGTTACTAATCAAGTTACAACTCAAAGTTACTAATCAAGTTACTACTCAAAGGTCATCAGACACAATAATGTCAGGATGGGCGAGTTGTAAAGGTTGTTTTATATTAATAATCATAATTACAACTATTATCAATCCTCCAGTTAATAAATTGAATGCTTGACCATAAGATCAATGATTATAATCATTCATAAATACTATTTACTACCAATAATTATCCAGTAATATGACCACCAACAAATATGTTGAAAATGGTATAAAATAACAGCAAGTTGATGATTAAGAGACATGTGCAACAGTTGGGTATCTTTATTGATGTTATGTTTCAACTTACGGTGCCCCGTGGCCTGGTGGCTAAAGCTCTCGCTTCACACGGCGAGAGTCTGTGTTCGATTCCCAGCGAGGGTAGAAACATTGTGTGTGTTTCTTTACACCTGTTGTCTATGTTCACCCATCAGTAAAATGGGTACCTGGGTGTTAGTCGACTGGTGTGGGTCGCATCCTGGGAGAAGGACCTAATTTGCCCGAAATGCTCAGCATAACAAGAGGCTTTCTATATAGTAGTATGTCATTGATGTCAGCTAGGACTGTATACCTTGTACATGTACTTGTAGTAAATAAAGATACTATATTATTAGTATTACACAGTAGGCTTCTTCAGTCTCAGTGATGTAATCAGTCCCTCAACCTTGGTTGATGGACTGATTACAAGTTCTTTAAACTTGTGAGGTGTTTTTTGAACTCCAGAATCACTATCAAATTCTATTTTTTTCTTTTTTTTTTTTAAATTCTTTCCGAGTTTTGAATGGACGAATCACGACGAACTCTGGTTTATTGGTGACCTTATTCACCAATAAACACAGATCCAATTCCCTAGATGAAGAGCCCCTCACCAGCATCAAGGAACCTCCCTTAAGGGGATAATGGTTTATAGTCAGGACTTTGTTGAATGATAATGCATAGAGCTTCAGGAGCTCTCAAAAAAGTGCTCTTCTGGGCTCATTATTGGGATCTTTAAGTCCCAGAGCAGCTATCATCATTGAATTTTATTAAAAAGGTTAAAAAAAATCCTTAGCGGAGGAGGCCTCACCAAAAATATTCTTAAGTTGATTTTTCTGGATTTTTTCTTGAGATTTCTTTGGTTTTCTGAAATTTCTTAAGTTTTCACGGGTATTCTATTTGTTTCTCAATTTTTTTTGGACTGTCTAAAGTATTCTTCAATTTTCTAAAACTTTCTTGAAATTTTTATAACATTTTCTTCATATTTCTAAAGCTTTCTTGAACTTTCTGAATAGAAGCTTTCTTGAACCTTCTGAAACTTTCTTGAACCTTCTGAATCTGAAGCTTTCTTGAACCTTCTGAAGCTCTCTTGAACCTTCTGAAGCTTTTCTGAACCTTCTGAAGATTTTCTGAACCTTCTGAAGATTTTCTGAACCTTCTGAAGCTTTTCTGAACCTTCTGAAGCTTTTCTGAACCTTCTGAAGCTTTTCTGAACCTTCTGAAGCTTTTCTGAACCTTCTGAAGCTTTTCTGAACCTTCTGAAGCTTTTCTGAACCTTCTGAAGCTTTTCTGAACCTTCTGAAGCTTTTCTGAAATTTCTAAAAATTTCTTGAACTTTCTAAAAATTTCTTGAACTTTT
>WNWK01000223.1:487500-643137 GCA_009830355.1 Cherax destructor | reverse complement strand
TTTTTTTTCCCTTTCATATCTCCTCTCATTTTCTTCTCAATCAAGTACACTCTCCAGTACTCCGGTTTGTCCCTCAGTCGTGCTTTCTCTTGCAGGATCATGGTTCAAGCTGATTCTGCCTTGAAAATTAGTTTGAGAGGCCATTCTCTTTCCCTTGCAAACCCCCCAATTCTCCAAAAATTTGTCACCTGGGTCATGTCGCCTTCACCTATTGCTTTCATGATACCTTCATTCGCTTTTTTTTCCTCCTGATTTCTTTTATCATAGGTTTGCTCTTCGACTTCCTGGAGCCCATAGACAAAAATTGACCTCTCCCTTTTGTCCTCCCACTGTGTCTTCCTTTGCATCCTCTGAGGTGTTTTAGTTCCTTCCATTGAAGCGTTCCTTCCTTCAATCCCTTCCCTGGCTGAAGCCCCTATGCTCAGTGTCTGTCCTTCCTGCTCATGTGTTCCTGGCCACTGCAGTTGTCTGTTAGAATCTCTGCATATAGCATAACTACTTCATTGTCTTCAGACCTCTCATTTGTTCTTAGTGTGCTCCTCGTCTTTGCCTGGGCCCCACGTGGGTCTGAGTGTACACACCCATTTGTACTCACTTATTTGTGGTTGCAGGGGTCTAGACTCAGCTCCTGGCCCTGCCTCTTCACTGATCACTTCTATGTCTCTCTCTCCATGCTCCATGAGCTTAATCAAACCTTGTCTTAAAACTATGTATGGTTCCTGCCTCCACTATGTCACTTTCTAGGCTATTGCACTTACTGACAACTCTATGACTGAAGAAATACTTCCTAACATCCCTTTGACTCATAGGAGTCTTCAACTTCCAATTGTGACCCCTTGTTTCTGTGTCCCATCTCTGGAACATCCTGTCTCTGTCAACCTTATCTATTCCTCGCAGTATTTTATATGTTGTTATCATGTCTTCCCTAACCCTCCTGTCCTCAAGTGTCGTCAGGCCGATTTCCCTTAACTTTTCTTCGTAGGACAATCCCCTTAGCTCTGGGACTAGACTTGTTGCAAACCTTTGCACTTTCTCTAGTTTCTTGACGTGCTTGACAAGGTGTGGGTTCCAAACTGGTGCTGCATTCTCCAGTATGGGCCTGACGTATATGGTTTACGGAGTCTTGAACGATTCCTTAGTGAGGTATCGGAACGCTATTATTAGGTTTGCCAGACGCCCGTATGTTGCAGCAGTTATCTGATTGATGTGTGCCTCAGGAGATGTGCTCGGTATTATACTCACCCCAAGATCTTTTTCCTTGAGTGAGGTTTGCAATCTTTGGCCACCTAGACTATACTCTGTCTGCGGTCTTCTTTGCCCTTCCCTGATCTTCATGACTTTGCATTTGGCGGGTTAAATTCAAGGAGCTAGTTACTGGACCAGGCTTGTAGCCTGTCCAGGTCTCTTTTAGTCCTGCCTGATCCTCATCTGATTTAATTCTTCTCATTACTTCACATCATCTGCAAACAGGGACACTTCTGAGTCTATCCCTTCCGTTATGTCATTCACATATAACATAAACAGCACAGGTCCTAGGACTGACCCCTGTGGAACCTCGCTCGTCACAGGTGCCCACTCTGACACCTCGTCACGTACCTTGACTCGTTGTTGCCTCCCTGTCAGATATTCTCTGATCCATTGCAGTGCCTTTCCTGTTACGTGTGCCTGATCCTCTAGCTTTTGCATTAACCTCTAGTGAGGAACTGTATTGAAGGCCTCCTTGCATTCCAAGAAAATGCAGTCTATCCACCCCTCTCTCTCGTGTTCTACTTCTGTTACCTTGTCATAAAACTTCAGTAGGTTTGTGACACAGGATTTTCCTTCCCTGAAACCGTGCTTGTTGTCGTTAATAAGCTTGTGTCTTTCTAGGTGCTCCACCACTCTCCTCCTGATGATCTTCTCCATGACTTTGCATACTATACACGTCAGTGACACAGGTCTGTAGTTTAATGCCTCGTGTCTGTCTCCTTTCTTAAAAACTGGGACTACATTTGCCATCTTCCACACCTCAGGTAGTTGCAAAGTTTCAATGGATGTGTTGAAGATTTTTGATAGTGGCACTCACAACATCTCTGCTCCCTCTCTAAGGACACACGGAGAGATGTTGTCTGGTCCTACCGCCTTTGAGGTATCAGGTTCACATAACAGCTTCTTCACCTCCTCCTCGGTTGTGTGTATTTCATCCAGCACTTGTTGGTGTACCTCCCTATTCTGAATTCCCAGAGTCCTTCCTGTCTCCACTGTAAATACTTCTTTAAATCTCATGTTGAGCTCCTCACATACCTCTTGGTTATTTCTTGTGAACTCCCCACCTTCCTTCCTCAGCCTGATTACCTGGTCCTTGGCTGTTGTTTTCCTCCTGATGTAGCTATACAACAGCTTCGGGTCAGACTTGACTTTTGATGCTATGTCATTTTTGTATTGTCGCTGAGCCTCCCTTCTTACCTGTGCATATTCGTTTCTGGCTCTTCGGCTGATCTCTTTATTTTCCTGGGTCCTTTGTCTTCTGTACTTTTTCCATTCTCTAGTGCACTTAGTTTTTGCCTACCTACACTTTTGGGTGAACCAAGGACTCGTTCTGGTCTTCCCAATGCTTCTGTTTCCCTTGGGAACAAACCTCTCCTCTGCCTCCTTGCATTTTTGTTGTCACATAGTCCATCATTTCTTTTACTGGTTTTCCTGCCAATTCTCTCTCCCACTGAACGTCTTGTAGGAAATTCCTCATGCCTGTGTAGTCCCCCTTTTGTAGTTTCGTTTTCCCTGTTCTATTCCTGCTCCCCTCTCCACTTGTAGCTCAACTATATAATCAAAACACAAAACCACATGATCACTAGCTCCAAGGGGCCTTTCGTACATGATATCCTCGATGTCCGAACTACTCAAGGTGAATACTAGGTCCAGTCTTGCTGGATCATCCTCACCTCTCTCTCTGGTAGCGTCTCTAAAATGTTGATGCATGAGGTTTTCCAGTACCACATCCATCATCTTGGCTCTCCATGATTTCGGACCCCCATAGGGCTGCAGGTTTTCCCAATCAATCTCCTTGTGATTGAAATCACCCATAACTAGTAACTTTGCTCTCCCTATGTTAGCTCCTCTGGCCACCTCGGCTAGTGTGTCTACCATTGCTCTGTTGCTCTCGTCGTATTCTTTTCTTGGCCTCCTGCAGTTCTGTGGCGGATTGTACATTACAGCAAGTACCATCTTATGCCCCTCAAACTGGATTGTTTCTACTATGTATTCCTTTCACCAATTCCATCAATTCCTTACATTTCCTCAAATCCCCACCGGTTTTTAATGAGCAGTGCAACTCCTCTCCCTCTCTGCTCCCTCTATCTTTCCTGAGGATTTGATATCTGGGTGGAAAGATTGCATCTGTTATCCTGATGAGTTTCGTTTCTGTGAGTGCTATTATATCTGGGGATGTCTCCTTGATTCTTTGATGCCACTCCTCACATTTATTTGTTATTCCATCTGCATTTGTATACCAAACTGTAGTCTGGGGGGTACATTGGGGTTGGGAAAGCGGTAGACCTGATGAGGAACTATGGGTGGTTGCTGTGAAGGTGGAGTTTGAATTGAGTTGGGTGGGAGCATTGGGTATAGCATGTGTGTTTTGGGTTAGAGTGTTTGGTTGCCTTGGGGTTGTCCTGGTTGGGGGGCTTCTGTAGGTGATTGTGAAGGAGGTTGTATTTGAGCTTCCTCCTGAGTCTGGGTTCTCCTGTCCATCTCCATCTTCACCTCTCTTTCCTCCTTTCGTCTTTGTACCCTCTCTTTCAGTTTCTGCCTTTCTTCTCGTGTTCTGTGTGTGCTTTTGTGTGTGTGTATGTGTATGTGTGTGTGTATGTGTATCTGTGTGTGTGCGCGCGCGCGTCCGTGCGTCCGTGCGTCCGTCCGTTCGTATGTTCTTTTGTGCTTGCTCGAGTGTGTGTTTATGTACCAGTGTGTATTTGATTTAATACAATAACATATTGTCTTAATAATGACGTTAAATAAAGAAGAAAAAGTAAACGTAACTAAAAAATATTTTAACAAACATTAAATTATATCAAAAGAAAATTTAACAGGAATATATTTAAAAAGTAATCAGGTAAAAACACGAAAACGCGGAGAAAGCAAGGCATAAACTCACAGGAGCAAGTCGCTAGCCAATGAAAACACTGCCGATTGTCTTTACTGTGTTGCCATTGGTTAATTTTGGTTCAGAAAACAGCTGGTGGGGCCCCCAACACCTGTTTTCTTTTGTTGATAAAAATCTTGCTAAAGAGGCGAGTCTGGGGAAGACTTACCTAAAGACAGTTTTTGGGTTCATCGCCCCCGCGTCCCGGTATTAGGCCAGGCCTCATGGCTGATGGCCTGATCAACCATGTTGTTGGTGCTAGCTGTACCTAGACTAACGTATGCCCCTCAGCCCTGCAATTCTGGAAATTACTTTAGGCATTTATTCAGAACCTTCTTGAAGAAAAGGATCTGTTTTATATTATAAAATATCTAATGATGATAATCGTAACCATAAATTTTAAATGAGTGGACCGGTAAGCCAGCGGAAGGCCTCGGTTAGATGACCAAAATCTCCGGCTGCGGGTTATCATATGACTAAGACCGCGTCAGGAAACACTTGTTTTTGACAAAACTTACTTCACCTTAGGATGTTTCATAATGCCTTCTATGTATGAAGGGAGGGTGTTGGAGAGGCTTGGTCTCTTTACACTTACATGTTATCTCTTAGTGTACTCACTGCACCCCTACTTTTCATTGGAGGTGTTTTGCACTGCTCTCCGCACCTCTTTCTGCTTGAATGAATTTATACGGGCAGTGGGGGTTCTCTGTACATTCTCCAGTTCTGAGAACTCGCCGTCTTAAAGAAGCTGTTAGTGTACGGCAAAATTTTAGTCAAGAGACAACAAATGACTTCTAAAGATTCTTTACTATGCTAAGCATCTCTTGATTCGAAGGCTCTAGTTAGCCAAAATATTAATTTCCTGGCGTCTGTGAGAGCAACACTGCTCAGTAGATGAAAGAGGAAGCTAGGAAATAAAACAAGGAATGATGAAGAAAAGAAGTAAAGTTGTGTGTGTGTTATTTACCATTTTGCCAAAGGCATCTATCGATTAGACACTTGGCCTTTTTTTGGCGTGTGTGTGTGTGTGTGTGTCTGTGTGTTTGTGTGTACTTGTGTATACAGACAGGTGTGTGTTTGTGTGTGTACTTGTATATATAGACAGGTGTATGTGTGTGTTCTTGTGTATATAGACACGTGTGTGTGTGTGTGTGTGTGTGTGTGTACTAGTGTATACAGACAGGGGTGTGTGTGTACTTGTATATACAGACAGGTGTGTGTGTGTGTTCTTGTGTATACAGAAAGGGGTGTGTGTGTACTTGTGTATACAGACAGAGGTGTGTGTGTGTGCTTGTGTATACAGACAGAGGTGTGTGTGTGCGTGTGTACTTGTGTATACAGACAGGGGTGTGAGTGTACTTGTATATACGGACAGGTGTGTATGTGTATTGTGTATACAGACAGATGTGTGTCTGTACTTGTGTATACATACAGGTGTGTGTGTACTAAAGTATACAGACAGGTGTGTGTGTGTGTACTTGAATATACAGACAGCTGTTTGTGTATATGTACTTGTGTATACAGACAGGTGTGTGTACTCACCTAATTGTACTCACCTAATTGTGGTTGCAGGGGTCGAGACTCAGCTCCTGGCCCCGCATCTTCTCTGTTCGCTACTGGGTCTCTGGTCTCCCTGCTCCATGAGCTTTATCATAACTCGTCTTAAAACTGTGTATGGTTCCTGCCTCCACTATATCTTTCTCTAGACTATTCCACTTCCTGACTACTCTGTGGCTGAAGAAATGCTTCCTAACATCCCGTTGACTCATCTGAGTCTTCAGCTTCCAGTTGTGTCCCCTTGTTTCTGTGTTCCCTCTCTGGAACATCATGTCACTGTCTACCTTGTCGATTCCCCGCAGTATTTTGTATGTCGTTATCATGTCTCCTCTGACCCTTCTTTCCTCCAGTGTTGTTAGTCCTATTTCCCTCAACCTTTCTTCATAGGACAGACCCCTGAGTTGTGGAACTAACCTAGTCGCAAACCTTTGCACTTTCTCTAGTTTCTTTACGTGCTTGACCAGGTGTGGGTTCCAGACTGGTGCTGCATATTCTAGTATGGGCCTGACGTACACGGTGTACAGTGTCTTGAACGATTCCTTGTTAAGGTAACGGAACGCTAATTTTAGGTTTGCCAGTCGCCCATATGCTGCCGCAGTTATCTGGTTGATGTGTGCCTCCGGAGACGTGCTTGGCGTTATACTCACCCCAAGGTCTTTCTCCTTTGCCGAGGTTTGTAGCCTTTGTCCGCCTAGCCTGTACTCTGTCAGCTGTCTTCTTTGCCCTTCTCCGATCTTCATGACTTTGCATTTGGTGGGATTGAATTCGAGAAGCCAGTTGCTAGACCAGATGTCAAGCTTGTCCAGGTCTGTTTGAAGTTCTGCTTGGTCCTCTTCCGATGTGATCCTCCTCATTAATTTCACATCATCTGCGAACAGAGACACTTCTGAGTCTATCCCATCCGTCATGTCATTTACATATACCAAGAATAACACTGGTCCTAGGACTGACCCCTGCGGTACGCCGCTCGTCACAGGCGCCCACTGTGATACCTCATCACGCACCATGACCCGTTGTTGCCTCCCTGTGAGGTATTCCCTGATCCATTCCAGTGCCCTTCCTGTTATACATGCTTGTTCTTCCAACTTCTTTACTAATCTCATGTGAGGAACTGTGTCGAAGGCCTTCCAGCAGTCCAGGAAAATGCAATCAACCCACCCTTCTCTCTCTTGCCTTACCTCTGTTACTTTATCATAGAACTCTAGGAGGTTTGTTACACAAGATTTTCCTTCCCGGAATCCGTGCTGTCTGGTGTTTATTATCCTGTTCAGCTCGATGTGCTCCACCATTCTTTTCCTGATGATTTTCTCCAGGACTTTGCACACTATACATGTAAGTGACACCGGTCTATAGTTTAGTGCCTCTTTTCTGTCTCCTTTTTTAAAGATGGGGACTACTTTGGCCTTCTTCCATACCTCAGGTAACTGCCCATTTTCAAGGGATGTGTTGAATATTATGGTAAGTGGCACACTCAGTACCTCAGCTCCTTCCCGAAGAACCCACGGGGAGATATTGTCCGGACCCATCGCCTTTGAGGTATCAAGGTCACTGAGTAACTGCTTCACCTCCTCCTCAGTTGTGTGTATGCCCTCTAGCACTTGATACATCCCTTGTTGGTGATGCACCCCGTCCTGTCTACCCAGCTGCCTTCCTTCCTCCACTGTGAATACTTCCTTAAACCTCAAGTGTGTGTGTGTGTACTTGTGTTTACAGACAGGTGTTTGAGTGTGTGTGTGTTTCTGTGCACTTGCGTTTACAGACAGGTGTGCGTGTGTACTTGTGTTTACAGACAGGTGTATGTGTGTGTGTGCTTGTGTATACAGACAGGTGTGTGTGTGTGTGTGTGTGTGTGTGTGTATTTGTGTATACAGACAGGGGTGTGTGTGCACTTGTATATACAGACAGGTGTGTGTGTGTGCTTGTGAATACAGACAGGTGTGTGTGTGTGCTTGTGTATACAGACAGGTGTGTGTGTGCGTGTGTACTTGTGTATACAGACAGGGGTGTATTTGCATTTTGTATACAGACAAGAGTGTATGTGTGTACTTGTGTATATATACAGGTGTGTGTGTGTGTGTACTAAAGTATACAGACAGGTGTATGTGTGTGTGTGTGTGTGTGTGTAATTGTATATACAGACAGCTGTTTGTGTATATGTACTTGTGTATACAGACAGGTGTGTGTATACTTTTGTTTACAGAGAGGTGTTTGTGTGTGTGTGTGTGTGTTTGTGTGCACTTGTGTTTACAGACAGAGGTGTGTGTGTTTACTTGTGTTTACAGACAGGTGTGGTGTGTGTGTGTGTGTGTGCACTTGTGTTTACAGACAGGTGTGTGTGTGTGTGTGTACTTGTGCTTACAGACAGGTGTGTGTGTGTGTGTGTGTGTTCTTGTTTATACAGACGGGTTTGTGTGTGTACTTATGTATTCAAACATGTATGTGTACTCACCTATTTGTACTCACCTATTTGTAGTTGCAGGGGTCGAGACTCAGCTCCTGGCCCCGCCTCTTCACTGATCGCTTCTAGGACGTGTGTGTGTGAGGAGGGGGGATGGAATGTCCTGCAAAATTACACTAACATAAATGTGTTTGGAGAGTCGAGACGCTACTCATGCGTTAGCTGAGTCCACATCTAGTGTGGTTGCGGACTCCAGGATGGGCCTCATGTAGGTCGTGTATAGAGGGTTGATGCTTTAGTTTCCCGAATTCTTTTGCAAGACTCACCAATTTCGAATATGCTGCAGAAGTTAGTCAATTTATATGCATCTCTTATGATATATTTGTTGAGATTGCGATCTCAAGGCTTTTTTTCTCAGGTTAGTTTCTCTTCTTTTCCCGGATTCTACTTTATTTAAACCTAACTACCTTGTCTCAGTCTTTTTTTCCCCTACTTTTAGTAAAATTCCCACTTAATATATTCTTGTTAAGACCTCTCAGCTCTTTCAGCACTTTTCAATCAACAATTCCCCAGTTAGTCTTTTAGCCAAGTGTCTCTGTATCTCACTTAATGTTTTTTCCCAGTTTTTTTTTTTTATAAACTCAACCCGTAAATAGTAATTATAAGACATCTATATTTCCGTTTTTTTTATCTAACCTCCGTCTATCTGTACTTACATCATAACTACATACTCTTTTTTTTTTACTTTCAATGATTCTTTACAAATCCGAATATACTGAGTTTAATTCATTTCTCGTTATTTTCAGTGTATACTTGGTTTAGTGTACAACATATACATATTATACACGATTAATTCATCTTTCGTCAGTGTATTCAGTATTCATCAAAAACACCTCTTTATTATTCCTATCAATCCATTTTTTAACACTGGTCGTCTCCCGTCAAGATAGGGGGTCCTGGCAAAGAAGAAAATATTTTCTTTGGCACACTTTCAATCAGTCTTGCCAGAACGGCGCCAACATCACAGATCAAATGATCTTCCAAATCACAACATACCCACCACTCCCTCAGAGTGCAGGCACTCTACTTCTCACCTCCAGCACTCAAATCAGACTGACCGACTTCCCCGAATCCCTTCATAAATGTTACCTTGCTCACATTCCAACAGTGCGTCAAATCATAAAAATTAATTTCCTCCACTCCTCTCTAATTTGCTTTCACAAACCTGTTGGATGTTCAAGCCCCTAGCACTCAAAACCTTTACCCCCTCCAATCAGCCTTTCCTAGGACGACTCTCATCTCACCTTCCCTCCATCCCAGATTTATACGCCCTCCAAGTCACCCATGTTTCCGCCATCTTCTCTAAATGTCAAAACCCTTTAACAACCTCTCCTCAGCATTCTTAATACTTTCCGTAACTCCACATCTTCTACTCCCCTAACCTGTAATTATCTGCATGATATTCACACCACATATTGCCCTCAAACAAGGCATCTTCAAAAGTCTCCATCTCTATTGCCTCCAGCCTCCTCTTTCATGCAACATTAAAAACCAATGCTTCACATCCACACAACACTGTTGGTATCATTATAATGTAGTACATTCCATTTTTTTCTCCATGCATAAAATTTTTTGTCTGCACAAATGCCTTAGTGCACCACCCACTTTTTTCAATACGTCAGTTCTATGGTTTACCTCATTTCTCATAGAACCTTCTGGCAACAAATTCACTCCCAAATATCTGAACGCATTTACTCCTCCATACTCCCTCTCTTCAATCTAATATCCAACCTTTCATTTCCTCTTTTTTATTATTTTCTCATCATTTTGTTCTTTCCTGTGATTACTTTTAATTTCCTTCTTTTGCATACTCTCATAAATTCATTTACCAATCTTTTGAAACTTCTCTTCCGAATCTCCCAAAAGAACCGTGGCATCGGAAAAAAACAGTTGTGACAGTTCCCACTCCGTACCAGCTTCACTATCTTTAAATTCCACATCTCTCCCTAACACCCTAGCATTCATTTCATTTACAACCCCATTTATAAATATGTTAAATAACCATGGTGACATTACATATCCCTGTCTAAAGAATACTTTTACTGGAAACTAATGTCTCTCTCTCTCCCACATACTCTAACCTGCGCCCCACTATCTACAAAAAATTTACTGCTTTAAGTAACCTACCGCCCATTCGTTTGCATCATCTGCCAAATTGTTTACATACTCACCCAATCATGTCTTTTCTAAAGCCATAAATGCAACGAAAAGTTCCTTACCTTTAAGAATTGTTTATTTATGTGCTACAATGTAAACGCTTGGTCTTCACATTCTCTACCTTTCATAAAGCCTCATTCTTCCTCTGCAATCCTACTCTTTGTAGATGAATGGTTCAGAGAACCGACGAGTTGATAAATTAGACACATATGCAACACTTGGGTATCTTTATTGAGGAAACGTTTCGCCACACAGTGGCTTCATCAGTAGAATCGTATAGTATCAACGCATGTATAGTAAGTAGAAGTAGCAAGATGTATTTGTTATATTAAGTGTTTCTGAGACTGAAAGAAAAGACATTAGAATCCTGCCATTGTGTAAAACAATTTCACGTTTGCCTTTCACACTCATTTGAAGGTAGTCCCTCCCAGGGTGGTTCTCCCAAGGTGGTTGCTGTCTCCCATCCTACTACCCATAGTCTAATAAATTCGTTGCAAGTCATCGATTAATTTGTTATGTAATCAATGAGCTGTAATATTCTAAATGTTCTTCTCATCCTAGATTAACTATGTATTCCGTATAATCATTAATATATTTTCGAGATGGCGCGTGATCACAACTGTCATCTACAGAGGTATGATAATTTCAACAGCACCTTGAAAAGAATACATATGTATGGTTCAATACATATGTATGGTTCAATACATTTAGGACTGAAGAAGTCACGTGTTTCGAAACGCTTTTCCAATAAGTATCTTGAGCTGTGAATATATTTCTTTATCTACAGAGGTGTCATCCCACAGTCATTAACAACCACCGAGGCAGCAATAAAGCGGTCTCAAAATTATTAGATCAATAGCTTTTATGTCACACACCAAAAATCTTCGAGTTGTTCAAAAAAAGCCAGATTACTAATCACATGGAATCCCAACAATTGCACAACCCAGAGAAGCATGGGTTTACATCAGGCTTCTCTTGCCTTTCATAATCGCTAGATTATTTCGACACTGTCTTGAATATTCCTCAAGACAAGCTTAATGCTAACGTAGTGTATGCAGATTTTCGAAAGCCTTCGATAAATGAGACCCTGGCCTCATAGCGCACAAAATGGATACAAAAGGAATTACTAGAAAAGTGGGCAGATGTACATTTAGCTTCTACGTAGATATAAATCAAGTCTTCCAGTGGGCCACTTACATCAATATGATGTTTAGTGAGGACAAATTTCAGTTGGTCAGAGCGAAAATTAAATATGTGAGACTTGGAAGTTATGATATCAGAAGATCTGACATTCAAGGATGACAACAGTGTTATTGCTACCGCAAGGAGAATGATTGACTGGACAACTAGAACATTCAAAACAAGAGATGTCGAGCAAGTGATGATACTTTACAAGTTATGTGTTCTCTCCAGGCTGGAATAATGCTGAACATCAACGGACTCTTTCACTGCTCGAAAATTCAGTAAAAAATATTCTGCGGGAACTATACTACGTACTTGAAAATGTTGGTGAGAAAGTAACATTATAATTTCCTCTTGGTAGAGGCTGGAAGGACCATCCCCAACCTACTCACATAAATAACTAATTAAAAGCGGCAAGCTTACTTGGCAGTCAGTGCAGAATATATCCAATAAAAAGCAGGGGCGGGATGAGCACACTAAGAGTTAATTCAATAAGCGTAAGAGGATTTCCATTCTTCAGTGACCTTCCTTCCTGCATAAGGGAAATTACCAAGAAACCTCTGGCTGTCTTGAAGAGGGAATATAAGTTCCTCAAAACGGTTATTGATCACCCGGGCTGCGGTTCATATGGTGGACTGTCCTCGGCTTACCCTAACAGCCTGGTCGGACAAACCGGGAAAAGGTTTGAGGCCAGACCTCCCGGAATCACCGAAAAGTAAATGAAATGTATGATAAGCTTCCTTAATTAACTAACTAACCACTTTTTTAAGGAAAAGTCCAAGATATCCTTTATATATTTAACCCATTTTAGTGACATGCGTTGTCATTTATTTTTACCTTAGTTGTAGAGAAATCTTACCTATATATTTATTACAAATTTTCAGTCATATTTTAATGTTTGATCGTACTTTTATATATCTATACACATAACCCATATATCATCAAAGTTTTGAAAAGCCAAGCCTATATTTTTCCATATTTTAGTATATTTGATCCCATTTCCATTTACTAGCCCATGTATCGCATATATCATAGCCGCACTTAGTTTTCTTACCCTAACTTAGAATAACGCTCTCCCAAATATAATTATTTAAGATGTGTCACCATAGTGCGGCCAGCAGTAACAGCCTGGTTGATCAGGCTCTAATCCAACATGAGGCCTGGTCACAGACCGGGCCGCAGGGGCGTTGACCCCTGGAACTCTCTCCAGGTAAACTCCAGGTAATATTAATACTGACCTACGTCCATCTGTCTATGCACATATTCCTTAAACCAATACACCAAATCGCTCACAGATACGAACCTTGACTGGACGGACAGGGTGAGTGACACATCTCTACCTCTGAGCGAATCTTTCCCCTCAACCTACCTTGCAACACTTCCATCATTGCTTAAATCCTAAGGAAGCACGTATGTACAAAAACCTTAGAGCTAGAATTTTCCATCTCATAGTAGTTTTGTATTGGCCAATTAGCAAGAACTCCTTTAAAATTAAATCCTGTCTAAAAACAAATTTCTCTTACACGTTTGAAGATATATTTTTTCTTATATGTTAATATAAAAATTAATAATTTTGTACCAAAAGAACCTTAGAAAACTTACCTAACCTTATTTAAAAAGCGCAATTTAATTTAGCCTAATCCAACTAAAAATAATTTAATAATAAACAAACATAATGAAATATTTTTTTTTCGTTAGGTTCAGAATGATTTTTGCGAAATTAATGCATACACAAATTTTCGCTTGCTTTATTCGGCAAGAAGAGCGTTGCTATTTAAGCCAAAATCGCAAGTTTTACCTATTCGGCACAACACACACACACATATGTAGTTATAATATATATATATATATATATATATATATATATATATATATGCAAAAAGATCACAGTAAACAGGTGATATCAAAATATGCAAAACAACCACTATGAAAAAATAGAAGAATTCCAAGCGCTTTCGTGACTACTCACATTATCAAGGAACTATAAAAGGAAACGTGAGAAGAAGGCTTATAAAGAGGCAGAATACACCTCACAGTCACATCACACTAACAAAGACAACACCTCACAGTAGCGTAACATCTCACGACTCTGTGAAGAGGAACATAAGAAAGGACCTGAAACTCTTCCCAAGAATTAAGATTAGTCCAATTTATCATTAAATTCTTCCCAAATTTTATTAATTATAAATGAATCCAATTTATATAAACCAAAAGAAATATTCATATTATTTTCAAAACTGCTTTTAATGAAACATGATTCTATTATATTCCTCTCAACCATGGACTTGCTTGATACAACCTTCTCAGCATTTTGAAAATCAATTGGATGGTTAAAATCTCTCACATGAATAAATAGAGCATTAGAATCTTGTCCAGTTCTAATGCTATATTTATGTTGTTTTAATCTTAGTTCAAGACTTTTACCAGTTTGACCATAATAAACTTTATCGCATATTTTACAGGGAATCTTATAGACACATCCGTCAGCATTTTGGGGGGAATTTTTTATCAAAAGTCTTTTTACTGTATCAAGATTTTTAAATACAACTTTGATATTAAAATTCTTAAGAAAAGAAGGCATATCAACCAAGTTTTCATGGTAAGGGAGAACCAACATATTTTTTGGGTTTAATAAGGTTGGTTGTCCCTTTTGGATTGTAAAAGTATTTCTAGCTATTTTAAAAGATTTATCAATTATGTTTCTTGTGTATTTTAAATCATTAGCTATTTCATAAATTTTAGAGATTTCTTCATCTATGAACTCTGGACTACAAATGCGTAAAGCTCTCAAAAACATAGAAGAGAAACCGACACTTTAACTCTATCTTGATGTGAAGAGTAATAGTGTACATAGGAACAATTATTTGTAGGTTTTCTGTAAATTTTAAATTTAAAATCAATGTTACCCTTAATAATAAAAACATCTAGGAAAGGCAATGAGTTATTTACTTCAAATTCAACAGAGTCGTGAGATGTTACGCTACTGTGAGGTGTTGTCTTTGTTAGTGTGATGTGACTGTGAGGTGTATTCTGCCTCTTTATAAGCCTTCTTCTCACGTTTCCTTTTATAGTTCCTTGATAATGTGAGTAGTCACGAAAGCCCTTGGAATTCTTCTATTTTTTCATAGTGGTTGTTTTGATATATATATATATATATATATATATATATATATATATATATATATATATATATATATATATATATATATATATATATATATATATATATGTCGTGCCGATTAGGTAAAACTTGCGATTTTGGCTTAAATAGCAACGCTCACCTTGCCATATAAGACAAGTGAAAATTTGTGTATGCAATAATTTCGCCAAAATCATTCTGAACATAACGAAAAATATATTTCATTGTGTTTGTTTATTATTAAATTAATGTTAACGTATCTAAAATATATTTAGTTGGGTTAGGCTAAATTAAATTGCGCTTGTTGTAATAAGGTTAGGTAGGTTTTCAAAGTTTCTCTTGGTACAAAATTATAAATTCTCACATTAACATAAATGAAAAAATATATCTTTAAACGTAAAAGAGAAAATTTTAGAAAGGACTTAATTTTAGATGAGTTCTTGCTAATTGACCAGTTTTACCTAATCGGCACGACATATATATATATATATATATATATATATATATATATATATATATATATATATATATATATATATATATATATATGTCGTGCCGATTAGGTAAAACTTCGATTTTGGCTTAAATAGCAACGCTCGCTCACCTTGCCATATAAGACAAGTGAAAATTTGTGTATGCAATAATTTCGCCAAAATCATTCTGAACATAACGAAAAATATATTTCATTGTGTTTGTTTATTATTAAATTAATGTTAACGTATATAAAATATATTTAGTTGGGTTAGGCTAAATTAAATTGCGCTTGTTGTAATAAGGTTAGGTAGGTTTTCAAAGTTTCTCTTGGTACAAAATTATAAATTTTTACATTAACATAAATGAAAAAAATATCTTTAAACGCATAAGAGAATTTTTAGAAAGGACTTAATTTTAGATGAGTTCTTGCTTATTGACCAGTTTTACCTAATCGGCACGACATATATATATATATATATATATATATATATGTATATATATATATATATATATATATATATATATATATATATATATATATATATATACATATACATACATATACATATGTATATATATATATATATATATATATATATATATATATATATATATATATATATATATATATATATATATATATATACATATACATACATATACATATGTATATATATATATATATATATATATATATATATATATATATATATCCGTTAACGAAAGCTTCGAAACCGAAAGCTTTTTCGTAATCGGTTAGCGAAAAATTCTTCGGTTACCGAAAGGTATTAGACGTGTCCGCCTGCTCCCCGCAAGCACAGGACGCCAGTGAAGCCTTGTTTACTATTGAGAGAACATTACCTAGCACGCTCTTTCAAAGATTCACAATATATTTGGTGTCTTTTTTGGTGGTTTAGTTATTGTCACTGTGAAATAAGTCACCATGGGTCAAAGAAGCTTCCTAGTGGCACCCCATTGGTAAAGAGAGTGAGGAACACCATCGAACTGAAGAAGGAAATCATAGAAAAATATGAGAGTGGTGTACGTCTGAGTGATCTTGCCAGGATGTACAAGAAAACTCCATCTACTATCGGCACTATCCTGGCACAGAGAAATGAGATCAAGGAAGCTAATGTTGCAAAAGGGGTTAATTTGTTAACGAAACAAAGATCGAAAACAGTGGATGAGGTTGAGAAGTTTTTGTTGGTGTGGATCCATGAAAAACAGAGAGCGGGTGATAGTATTTCTATGGCGATAATTTGTGAAAAGGCAAGGAAGTTGCACGCAGATCTTGTGAGGACAATGCCTGCAACCAGTGGTGAGGAGAGTGATTTTAAAGCCAGCAAAGGCTGGTTTGAGAAGTTTAAGAAACGTAGTGGCATACACAATGTTGTGAGGCATGGTGAGGCAGCCAGCTCAGACAAACGTGCAGCTGAAAAATTTGTGCACGAATTCAAGGGGTTCGTAGAGGTTGAAGAATTCCTCCCCCAGCAAGTGTTTAATTGTAATGAAACAGGCCTGTTTTGGAAGAAAATGCCCAACAGGACCTACATTACTCAGGAGGAAAAGGCACAGCCAGGACACAAGCCTATGAAAGACAGGCTAACTCTTATGATGTGTGCCAATGCCAGTGGTGATTTTAAAGTGAAGCCTTTACTGGTGTATCACTCAGAAAATCCCAGACCCTTCAGGAAACACGGTGTTGACAAGAATAAATTGTGTGTGCATTGGAAAGCTAACACCAAGGCATGGGTCACTACGGAGATTTTCAAGGAATGGTTGACTGGAGTGTTTGGCCCTAGTGTGAAGAAATACCTCCTGGAAAAGAAATTGCCACTCAAGTGCCTCCTGCTACTGGACAATGCTCCTGCTCATCCTCACAATTTGCAAGAGTTGTTGCCTGACAACATAAATTTCATCAGAGTGAAGTTCTTGCCTCCTAACACCACTCCTCTCCTCCAGCCCATGGACCAGCAGGTCATTTCCAACTTCAAGAAACTGTACACCAAAGCACTGTTTCAGAGGTGCTTTAATATGACCAATGACTCTGAATTGACCCAAAGAGAGTTCTGGAAAGAACACCTCAATATCGTGCATTGCAAAGGCCTTATAGGTAAGGCTTGGGAGGAAGTGACTTCCAGGACTCTGAACTCTGCTTGGAGACCACTGTGGCCGGATTGTGTCCAAGGGAGGAATTTTGAAGGATTTGAGGCTGACCCTGACCCTGACGACCCTGTGCCTGTTGTGGAACATGTTGTGGAAGATATTGTGGAATTGGGGAACAGCCTGGGGTTGGAGGTGAGTGGTGAGGATGTGGAAGAGTTGGTGGAGGAGCACAGGGTAGAGCTAACAACTGAAGAGCTGCAAGAGCTTCATCTGGAACAGCAACAGACCACAGCTGAGGTTATTGCTTCAAAGGAGGAGGGAGAGAGAGAGATAAGGAGGTGCCTTCTTCAGTGCTTAAGGAGATGTGTACAAAGTGGAATGAGTTGCAGACATTTGTTGAAAGATACCACCCTGAGCAAGCTGAAATGAGCCTTCTGTGAAACCACTTCAGTGACAGAGCCATGTTGTACTTCAGAAAAGTGTTGAAGAGTCGCCAGAAACAGAGGACTGTGGACAGTTACTTTACCAGGCAGGGGTCTAGTGACTCTCAAGCTGGTCCTAGTGGCATTAAAAGACCAAGAAGGGAAGTAACCCCAGAGAGGGACTTGTTACCTGAAGTCCTTTTGGAGGGGGATTCCCCTTCCAACCACTAACACCCTGCTCCAGTCATCATCTATATCTTCCAGATGCCTGCAAGTCTCTTCAATAAAGGTAAGTAAATGTTATTTTTTTTATGGGAAATAAGGTTTCAGATAACGAAAGATTCAGATTAAGTAATAGCTCCTGGACCGGATTAATTTCGTTAACCGAGGGTGCACTATATATATATATATATATATATATATATATATATATATATATATATATATATATATATATATATATATATATATATATATATATATATATATATATATATGTATATATATATATATATATTATATATATATATATATATATATATATATATATATATATATATATATATATATATATATATATATATATATATATGTATATATGTATATATATATATATATATATATATATATATATATATATGTATATATGTATATATATATATATATATATATATAAATATATATATAAATATATATATATATATATATATATATATATATATATATATACATATATGTATATTTATATATATATATATATATATATATATATATATATATATATATATATATATATATATATATATATATATATATATATATATATATATATATATATATATATGCAAAAAGATCACAGTAAACATGTGATATCAAAATATGCAAGACAACCACTATGAAAAAATAGAGGAATTCCAAGCGCTTTCGTGACTACTCACATTATCAAGGATCTATAAAAGGAAACATGACAAGAAGGCTTATATAAGGGGCAAGACTACACCTCACAGTCACATCACACTAACAAAGACCACACCTCACAGTAGCGTAACATCGCACGACTCTGTGAAGAGGAACATAAGAAAGAACCTGAAACTCTTCCCAAGAATTAAGATTAGTCCAATTTATCATTAAATTCTTCCCAAATTTTATTAATTATAAATGAATCCAATTTATATAAACCAAAAGAAATATTCATATTATTTTCAAAACTGCTTTTAATGAAACATGATTCTATTATATTCCTCTCAACCATGGACTTGCTTGATACAACCTTCTCAGCATTTTGAAAATCAATTGGATGGTTAAAATCTCTCACATGAATAAATAGAGCATTAGAATTTTGTCCAGTTCTAATGCTATATTTATGTTGTTTTAATCTTAGTTCAAGACTTTTACCAGTTTGACCATAATAAACTTTATCGCATATTTTACAGGGAATCTTATAGACACATCCCTCAGCATTTTGGGGGGAATTTTTTATCAAAAGTCTTTTTACTGTATCAAGATTTTTAAATACAAGTTTGATATTAAAATTCTTAAGAAAGGAAGGCATATCTCACCATGAAAACTTGGTTGATATATATATATATATATATATATATGGTATATATGGTATATATATATATATATATATATATATATATATATATATATATATATATATATATATATATATATATATATATATATATATATATATTTATATATATATATATATATATATATATATATATATATATATATATATATATATATATATATAGGGATGGGGTCCACCTCTGGTGTCAATTGTGGGACCCATTGCCTCGGAGAAGTGGATAAAAAGACTTCAAGGAAGAATATTTAGATTTCTTTCTGAAGCCATTTGAATATTCCACTTCCCCTACCACCCCATCTTTTTTTTACAAACTTTATTTCAAGACAAAATACAATGGGGAGTAAAACAACATAGATAACAACTCAGAGCTACATGTCAAATACTTCGTCCAACTCCCCGGCAGTGAGCCGCGTGCCCAGAATACTGCAGGCATTTCCCTCTGGATCGCAACACTGAGTCTCTGAAAGAGGAAGCTGGTCGCCCTGTGGTCCTTGGTTTCTATGATGAGTTTTCCACCCAGCTCCTTGAGAAACTTTAGAGCACACTTGCCCCATGCTCCATGGGTCTCCGACCCTATTGGGATGAAGTTATAGCAAGAGGGAAGGTCTTCATATTTGCGGGTCTTCTGGGTCTCCCTGTGGCTGGCAGCTCCACCCCTTCGGCTAAGGAGTGTGGTAGGTAGGTGTCTGCCAATGTGGCAGCACAGGTGTAGTCCCAAGCAATCTGCTTACCATCCTTCCAGGGTAGCATGGTGGCTCCATCAGGACGCTTTTGACTTCCATCAGACCTCTGCACTTGGGGTTCCCGTTGAGCTGGGCAACGGGCTGTGGCGAGGCTTCTCTTTATGATGTCATTGACCTCCTCATGTCTAGCATACTTCCCTTCTGATGTGTGACACACTAGACCATGAAGTCCGAATTGATCAGCCGTCGCCCTGCCGCAAATACACCTATGTTCGGTGAGTATGGGGGCGGCTAGGCGAAGAGCAACACCAATCCGAATGGCCTGTGGGTCGAGTCGAGTGCCCAGAGAGGAATTGGGAACAGCAAGAAGGAAATCTCCTGAGTGTGGTGCCTTCACCGCTAGGAGACGAGCTTTGTCCTTTCCTGAAGCGTTGGTGAGCATTGTGTTGGAAATTTTTTCCATGATCGGTTTGTCCCAGTGGGACTGTTTGTGCTCTTTGGGAGGAGCTGGTCTACTGGAGGAGTCTGCCAGGATGTCCCACTGCACTGCTGCTTCAATGAACTTGGGGTCTTGAGCTCCCACCACACCTCTCAAACGTTCAGGGACAATCCTCTTGACTAATCCACAGGAGGCCAAACACGATGACAGAAATGCAGGTAACGCTACCTGCCTTGTTATATATATATATATATATATATATATATATATATATATATATATATATATATATATATATATATACTCTCACATATTTGCATATACAGTATCATTTGTTAGTTTTGGTTTATGGTTTATAATAGGAGAAAACATTAGGTGTGATTGTGACATATACGTTAAGTGAAGTTTTTCTGGAGTAACAGTAACTTGGCAGCGTCGTCCGCGTGACAAGATGCTCTTAATGGTTTCATTAACTTAATTTACAGTTTCGTTTATGTCTCTGTCTCCATTAATGCTCAGTGGAAAATTGCTTGCATAAGTACTGGCTTCTGGGATTATGTAAGGGACATCACTAAAATAAACGTTCTATTGAAGTGATACTATCATACTATTCTGGGTATCCTAACCAGAAGTATTTGCGGGGTTAGAACCCGCGATCAGAGTCATAAAACTCCGACCGACTCTCTGATCGCGGGTTTTATCCCTCCCCACCCGTGGTATGGTTTGTTTGCAATCGTGTCATTACGATTTCGTGAGTCAGTATATTACCTAACTTGGAATCTACCTGGATGGTAAACCATACCACGGGTGGGGTTCGAACCCGCGGTCAGAGAGTCTCAAAACTCCAGACCGTCGCGTAAGCCACTGGGCCAGCTAGCTTCACTAAGATTCATCCAACTAGGTATATTTCAACACCATAGGAAGGCTAGAATAGGCACCACTGTGTCCACAAATGCAAGTTTTTACAGACGAATCTCCCGCTAACATGGTGTTCTGAGAGTCATCGCGACCTGGTCCGAGACCAGGCCTCCCGGTGACTCGCCTGAGGAATTAGGCTGTTGGTGCTATTCTCACAAAGTCCAACATAAGCACCACTGCCTTGCTGATAAGTCACTGACTTCAGAAACTTGTTCAGTTTTGTCTTGAAGATAACCAGGGCTCTGTTGGTAATCCCCCTTATGTAAGTAGAGAGAACTTTAAAAAGTCTTGGCTTCTTCACACTTACTCAGTTTTTTCCTGGCGAACTCATTGTTCTTCTGCTTTTCATATGGAGTGATTTGTGTGTGTGGATTCGGGACCAATCCTGGAATTTCTCGTAAGCAAATGGGATTTGAATTATGTCAGAAATAATGGCACTGTCGGCAGGGTTTTTTAGTCTCATCTATGAAAAAAACTTATTTAGATTGCTAATCTTTAGACCAGTGGTTCCCAAACTTTTTCAGGCTGCCGCCCCCTTGGCTCCAGGGCCACATCCCTAGCGCCCCCTAACACACATACGAACACATCTCTTTCTTGGTATTAGGTTTACTGCAAATTCAAAACAACAATTATTCTAACACTATGAACAAGCTTATTTATTTCACAAATTAAAAATAGCATAGTAAACTAATTCATTTAACTATATGAAAGGGTAAATTTACATCTCATCTGTAACTACAATGTCTTCACAATTTTAATGAGATGGATGTGCTTGGTGCAGGGACATCAGCTTCTCAACATCAGTCTTGAAGGCACTAATAAGCAGTCTTAGATCCCCGCATTCAGTAATTTCCAGTCAGGTAGTATGTTGGTAGACAGCAACCACCCAGGGAGGTACTACCGTCCTGCCAAGTTAATGTAAAACAGAAACCTGTAACTGTTTTACATGATGGTAGGATTGCTGGTGTCATTTTTTCTGTTTCATAAACACGCTGGATAACAGGTATATCTTGCTACTTCTACTTACACTTAAGTCACACTATACAGGCATGCACATGCATATATATACATACACACATCTAGGTCTTTCTTGTTTTTTCTTAATAATTCTTTTTCTTCTTTATTTTCTATATTCTCCATGGGGAAATGGAAAAGAATCTTTCCTCCATAAGTAATGCGTGTCGTATAAGGCGACTAAAATGCCGGGAGCAATGGGCTAGTAACCCCTTCTCCTGTAGAAAATAATGAAACAGTGAAGAAGAAACACTTTATAAAATTGGGATGCTTGAATGTGCGTGGATGTAGTGCAGATGATAAGAAAGAAATGATTGCTGATGTTATGAATGAAAATAAGTTGGATGTCCTGGCCCTAAGCGAAACAAAGCTGAAGGATGTAGGGGACTTTCAGAGGGGAGAAATAAATTGAATTAAGTCAAGAGTATCTGAGAGAGTTAGAGCTAGAGAAGGGGTAGCAATAATATTGAAGCATCAGTTATGGAAGGAGATGAGGGAATATAAATATATGAATTCAAGGATAATGTGGATTAAAATAAGGGTTGGATGCGAAAAGTGGGTTATAATAAGTGTGTATGCACCTGGAGAAGATAGGAATGTAGAGGAGAGAGAGAGAGATTTTGGGAGATGCTAAGCAAATGTGTAGGAACTTTTGAACCTAGTGAGAGAGTAATTGTGGTAGGGGACCTAGATGTTAAAGTAGGAGAAACATTTAAAGCGGGTGTGATAGGTAATCTTGGGGTGCCATGTGTAAATAATAATGGGGACCCTTTGATTGAACTTTGTGTAGAAAGGAGTTTGGTTATAGGTATTACATATTTGAAGAAAAGGAGGATAAATAAGTATACAAGATATGATGCAGGGCGTAATGACAGTAGTTTGTTGGACTACGTATTGGTAGATAAAAGAATGGTGGGTAGACTTCAAGAAGTACTTGTTTATAGAGAAGCCACAGATATATCAGATCACTTTTTAGTTGTAGCTACAGTGAGAGTAAAAGGCAGATGGAATATAAGGAAAATGAAAGCAGCAGGTAAGAGAGAGGTGAAGGTTTATAAGCTAAAGGAGGAGGCAGTTAGGGTAAGATATAAACAATTATTTGAGGACAGATGGGCTAGTGAGAGTATAGGCAATGGGGTTGAAGATGTATGGTATAGGTAGGTTTAAGAATGTAGTGTTAGTGTTCAGCAGAAGTTTGTGGTTACAGGAAAGTGGGTGTGGGAGGAAAGAAGAGCGATTGGTGGAATGATGATGTAAAGAGAGTAGTAAGAGAGAAAAAGTTAGCACATGAGAGGTTTTTACAAAGTAGAAGTGATGCAAGGAGGGAGGAGTATATGGAGAGAAAAAGAGAGGTTAAGAGAGTGGTGAAGCAATGTAAAAAGAGAGCAAATGAGAGAGTGGGTGAGATGTTATCAACAAATTTTGTTAAAAATAAGAAAAAGTTTTGGAGTGAGCTTAATAAATTGAGGAAGCCTAGGGAACAAATGGATTTGACAGTTAAAAATTGGAGAGGAGAGTTATTAAATGGAGAGTTACAGGTATCGGGAAGATGGAGGGAATATTTTGAGAAACTGTTAAATGTTGATGAAGATACGGAAGCTTTGATTTCGTGTATTGGTCAAGGAGAAATAACATCTTGTAGGAGTGAGGAGGAACGAGTTGTGAGTGTGGGGGAAGTTCGTGAGGCAGTGGGTAGAATGAAAGGGGGTAAAGCAGCTGGAATTGATGGGATAAAGATAGAAATGTTAAAAGCAGGTGGAGATATAATTTTGGAGTGGTTGGTGCTATTATTTATTAAATGTAAGGAAGAGGGTAAGGTACCTAGGGATTGGCTGAGAGCATGCATAGTTCCTTTGTATAAAGGGGACAAAAGAGAATGCAAAAATTATAGGAGAATAAGTCTGTTGAGTATACCTGGCAAAGTGTTTGGTAGAGTTATTATTAAGAGAATTAAGAGTAAGATGGAGAACAGGATATCGGATGAACATAAAGGCTTTAGGAAGGGTAGGGGGTGTGTAGACCAAGTGTTTACAGTGAAACATATAGATGAACAGTATTTAGATAAGGGTAAAGAGGTTTTTGTGGCATTTATGGATTTGGAAAAGGCGTATGACAGGATGAATAGGGGGCAATGTGGCAGATGTTGGAAATGTATGGAATAGGTGTCAAGTTATTGAAAGCAGTGAAAAGTTTTTACAAGGATAGTGAGACTCAGGTTAGAGTATATTGGAGAGAGGGAGATTATTTCCCAGTAAAAGTAGGCCTTGGACAGGTATGTGTGAAGTTACCATGGTTGTTCCATATATTTATAGATAGGGTTGCAAGAGAAGTAAATTTTCGGATGTTGGCAAGAGGTTAAAAGATAAAGAATCTAACACAAAGTGGGAGTTGTCACAGTTGCTCTTTGCTGATGACACTGTGCTTTTGGGACATTTTGAAGAGAAGTTGCAGAGGTTGGTGGATGAGTTTGGTAGGGTATGTAAAAGAAGGAAATTGAAAGTGAATATAGGAAAGAGTAAGGTAATGAGGATAACAAACAAATTAGGTCCCGAAAGATTGAATATCAGGTTGGAGGGAGAGAGTATGGAGAAAGTGAATGTATTCAGATATTTAGGAGTGGAAGTGTCAGCAGATGGGACTATGAAAGATGAGGTGATCATAGAATTGATGAGGGGAAAAAGGTGAGTGGTGCACTGAGTCTGCTGAGACAAAGAACTTTATCCATGGAAGCAAAAAAGGAAATGTATGAGAGTATAGTTATAACAATGCTCTTATATGGTTGTGAAGCATGGGTGGTGAATGTTGCAACAAGGAAAAGGCTAAAGGCAGTGGAGATGTCGTGGTTGAGGGCAATATGTGGAGTGAATATAATGCAAAGAATTCCTAGTTTGGATATTAGGAGGAGGTGCAGGATTATCAAAACTATTATCCAGAGGGATGAGGAGGGGTTGTTGAGGTGGTGGAACAAAATATAATAACTTCGAGAGTGTATAAATCTGTAGTAGAGGGAAGGCGGGGTAGAGGTCGGCCTAGGAAAGGTTGGAGGGAGGGGGTAAATGAGGTTTTGTATGCGAGGAGCTTGGACCTCCAACAAGCATTCTTTAGCGTGTTAGGAGCGAATGGAGACAAATGGTTTTTAGGATTTGACGTGCTGTTGGAATGTTAGCAGGGTAATATTTATGAAGGAATTCAGGGAAACTGGAAGGCCGGACGAGAGTCCTGGAGATGGGAAGTACAGTGCCTGCACTCTGAAGGAGGGGTGTTGCAGTTTTATAGCTGTAGTGTAAGGGCACCTCTGGCAAGACAGTGAAGGAGTGAATGATGATGAAAGTTTTTCTTTTTCGGGGCACCATGCCTTGGTGGGAAACGGCCAATGTGTTAATAAAATAATAAATAAAAAATTATTTGCTTGGAAAGAAGCTTGGCGACTGCCTTGAAGACTCGCTCTACTAAATAGGATGTTGTGAAGGCAATAAAGTATATCTTGTTGCACAGTGCAGGGTTGCAGTCAGAAACGTTTGTTTGAACTTTGGCCTCGGCTCAATGTCATTTCGGAGTGAAATCCATTCCTGTTTCCTCATTGCTGATATCTAGGAATGAATTGATCACCCAGTCTAGTATTTTATGCAAATTAAGATCCTGAAATCTGTCAGACATTTCTGTATGCAGCTCATTCAAGTGCACACTTGAAGGTCTTCGTCTGGTATGCTCTTCTCTTTCTCCAGTTCAGAGAGACTCGGAAATTGGAAGAGCTTACAACGGGCTACGTTGCGTTTAAGTATCTGTAACCTGGACAGAAAAGTGGAAAAGGCTGATTTGACCTTGATAATTGCTTATTAACTTACTTGAACTTTGTGAACACATCTGACAAATAAGGAACGTCATGCTTGATGTTTCTTAGTTCATCACATAGAACAGAATTTGAGTCTTGGAAGAATTCAACAACTGTTTTAAAAAGTGAATAGAAACGTCTCAGGAAGTTTCCCTTTGGCAGCCATCAATCTTCTGTGTGCAACGACAAACGTTCAAAATGTTCATCATTCTCAGTGCAGAGCTGTCAACAGTCGGGAACTGAGAGCATGTGCCTTGATTTTATATACTGCTGTAATAACAGTATTTAATAATTTGTTAAGTCGACCACTTACGTTTTATACAACCAGAGTTGTCTGTGGATTACACAGTGCACCCTAAAAACACCAGGTACACCTTTTTTCTAGAAACTGATGAAGCCACGATGACAACCTGTCATCGATGGTGCCCCTTCTGTTGCACAAGCAAGAATGTTAGTAAGTAGGATGTCTTTCTCTTTGAAACATTTTTCAACAACACGAAATACTGACTCCCCTTCTGTATATGTTTCTACTTGTCTTGCAAATATCAGCTCTTCAACCAAACTTTCATCTCTGACGAAACGAACATAAGCAAGAGTCATTGACTGGCAGAGTGGACTCATCTAATTGTAAGCCAAATTCTGTTGTCTTAAGCATGTTGCAGTGTTTTCAGCCATTATATCCACTCTCCTTTGAACAGAATTATCACCGAGAGAAATAGCTTAATAATTTGTTCAGATGACTTGCATAAAACTGTGTGCAGTTTTCTTCTGTTTTATCAGAGCTTATTTTCTTCAAATGTCTAAGAAGCCTGGAAGGTTTCATGGCTTCATTTGAAAAGACTCACGCAGCAGGAACAATGGTTGCTGTTGGTTATTTAGTGCTGACACAAATCCATATTTCAGATATTCCACACTATATTCCCTACATTTCCTTTTTTGTCTGCTGTGCTGCAGCAATATTTTATGCTATTCTGGAAAAAAAAAATATATGTTCTTTGTAAAAATCTTGCCAATCACAACAAAATGCAGCATGAAAAAACATAAGAAACTATATAGCAATGCATTTACTAGGAAAAGTACAGGACACAATAATACAAGTATGAATGTTAAAAAAAAAATCAAATATTTAAGAAGTACAAATCACAGCCTTAGCACAGCAACACACTCTGGCGTCCCTCCATCGATGCCACTCAATCATATCTTTATTATATAATACTTTAAATGTACATTACAATACTGAAGATAACTTGCAATGCATACAAACCTAGAACCTTCGCCCTTGCAGACGTGAAAATCCGATCATCAGCAGTACCCCCGGCGTCTGCTGTGTGATCTGGCTGGCGTGTGGCGCGTCAGAATAAACATTCGAAAATTTAACTCCGACTTCGGTCCACAAAATAAAATAAAACTATACTTTCGTGTATAACTCTTTGTTAATTTTATTCTTTGTAAAGCATTTGTGTTTCTTAAGTGTTCGTGACTTATATTTTGTCATATAGATTTTGTAAAACAAATGCTCCCTTGGTTCTGATGCCACCCTGCCGCCCCACTACCACCCCCTTTTCCCTCAACGCCACCATGGATCTTTCCACCACCTCCAGGGGGGCAGTACCGCCCACTTTGGGAATCACTGCTTTGGACTGATTAATGGTTCATTGAACACAGTCATTCTGCAACTTCCATAGTTCACTCATTTCTTTGTTCTTATTAGTGTAGATTCCATGTCCTTTAAGCAAGGGCCCAATACTAGATGTGATTTCTTTCTTGGATTTTGCATGTGAGAAAAAACATTTACGATTTCTCTGTTTAATTTGTGGATTGTTGTTCCCTCTGCCTCTTGCATGATCATTCAGTATCAGCTCGATCATTTCAACTTTCAATTCTAGTGTTTCATTTGGTCCTTTAAAAAGTCTGCAGCCACTGAAAATTTTGTAATTTACATATTCTCTTTTTTTCTTAGTGGTACTGTGCATGTCTTGAGCTTAACTCTAGTTCCATTGAGCTCATCCTCTCCGGACACTGGTTCAAATCCATGTCAATCATATTTTTTTTCCCCAAGCAAATTTAACAGAGGTCTTGATTTATTTGTTCCCATTTAATGTTCTTATTGTTTAAATTGAATTTGTTGAATACAACCTTTTGACTGGTTGTATTTTGCTGCTGATGGATACTTGAACCTCGATTAGGTTGGGGTCTGAATTAGTTGTTTTTGCAACATTATTTTAAGTTCCATATCTTCACTGCATGTGAATACGAGGTTCAGCGCATTTTCAAGTCAGGTAAGTTATGCTTAAGGCGAACTTATTACTGTTTGAGTGAGACTGTTCCTCCGAACTAGCTCCTTTTTTTTTTTCTTCTATTACAGTCGTAAATCGAAATCACGAAGCAGCAAGATATTCGGGGCCGAGGTTAAAAGAATTTGAAAACATTATTCGATTTTCAATAGTTGGTCTTTGAAATTCAGCGAAGTTCTAACTGGAGGCTTAAAAACAAAAACAATAACTAGGTTCTGATTTTCAATTTTTACTGCTAAAACTTCAATTGCATTTGTGGAGTTGAGTAAATCAGTACAAATGAGCGACTCGTTGACATACAGATCAGCTCTCCCTTCTCCCTCCCAAGTTGTGGGTTTTTTTCTGTCTCATCTGAGCAGATTGTACCGAGGGATCCATATGTCATTGTTAAAATAATCTTTTACTTGCATCTCTGTGAGTAGAGATGATGGCCACTATATCTGAAACAATTACAAATGCACCTGAGGTATGCTAGCCAGGGGTTCACTACCATGGGGTATGCTACCTAGGAGTACACTACCCAGGAGCATGCTAGACAAGAGTGCACTACCCTGGGGTATGCTAGCCAGGAGTACACTACCCTGGAGAATGCTAGCCGTGAGTGCACTATCCTGGGGTAGGCTAGCCAGGAGAACACTACCCTGGGGTATACTAGCCAGGAGAACACTACCCTGGGGTATACTAGCCAAGAGTACACTACAACAATTACTTAAAGAATGCCTATATGAGTTGTTACTGGTGTTTAAAGAATGTGGACTCACTAGAGTCTTTAAGGCTGCATCTAACATTTTCAACACCAGAGAAGAATACTTTAATCCTTAAAATAGAGATTAAAGTAAACTGTCAATGTAAATACGATGGCAGACATACACTTCTCGGTGCATTTATCCGGTGTCTTTATTTTTTTAAAGGGGCTTGTTGGCAAGAAAAGTTGTTCATTAAGGCTAAAGATTATTTTTGTTGTTGTTGTTGTTATTGTTATTGTTATTGTTGTTGATGTTGTTTTCATTAATAATAATAATAATATTATTATTTCTCCTCTCTCTCGCTCTCTCTCTCTCCCTCCCCCCCCTCTCTCTCTCTTCTGATGGTGTGTCATGTAAGCTACGTGGCACATGAGACGCCTGTGTGATTAATAACCCAGTATGAAAGCCATCGCCCCAAAAATGACACACGAAGGAAATGGTTTTCGAGTAGAGCTGAACGACTCTCCCACTGGATACGTAAAAGTAATTCCAGTGAGAAAGCATCACTTCCCCACGGATGGGGAGGCTAGGATGGGGAGGCTAGGATGGGTGGCTAAGATGTGGAGGCTAGGATGGGGAGGCTAGGATGGGGAGGCTAGGAAGGAATGAAAACATCATCTCATGGGGAAGAAGGTTGTGGAGCGTCAATATCTCCCCGCTTAGGCTTTTCTGTAACTTCCAGCACGGTTTGTTATCATGGAAAAAGAGTGAGTCGTTGTTTTGAGGTTTCTGAAATTGTGATTAGTCGGCTTGAGCGCTCAGATAGCCAATTAGGTCTGAGTTGTTCCACTTGTGGCTATGGCTTGGAGTGTAATTGGCTGATAGAAGCGCTTTAGCAGCCAATAGGAACCAGGTGAAGCGAGATAACAAGGAAAAGGAAGAGAGAGAGGACAGAAAGGAGTGGAGGTGGGTGAGGATGACTTAGGTTGAGAGGTGGTCTTGAGGAGAGTAAACAAACAATACACTTAAGAACCATCTTGGTACTGTGACTATTCTGACACAACCACATTATGAAAGTGTGTGTGTGTGTGTGTACTTACCTATGTGTCTGTGTGTGTGTGTGTACTCACGTATGGGTGTGTGTGTACTCACCTATGTGTGTGTGTGGGTGTGTGTACTCACATAATTATACTCAACTAATTTTGGTTGCAGAGTTCAAGTCGTAACTCCTGGCCCCGCCTCTTCACTGGTCGCTACTAAGTTCACTCTCTCCCTTCTCCATGAGCTTCATCATACCTCTTTTTAAAGCTATGTATGGATCCTGCCTCCACTACATCACTCTCCAGACTATTCCACTTCCTGACACACTTTCTCTAAATTCTTGACGTGCTTGACCAGGTGTGGGTTCCAAACTGGTGCTGCATACTCCAGTATGGACCTGACGTACACAGTGTATAGTCCTGAACGATTCCTTACTGAGGTGTTGGAAAGCTATCCTTAGGTTTGCTAGTCGCCCATATGCTGCAGCAGTTATGTGTGTGTACTCACCTAATTGTACTCACCTAATTGTGGTTGCAGGGGTCGAGACTCAGCTCCTGGCCCCGCCTCTTTACTGTCCGCTACTGGGTCTCTTCTCTCCCTGCTCCATGAGCTTTATCATACCTTGTCTTAAAACTATGTATGGTTCCTGCCTCCACTATATCGTTCGCTAGACTATTCCACTTCCTAACTACTCTGTGGCTGAAGAAATGCTTCCTAACATCCCTTTGACTCATCTGAGTCTTCAGCTTCCAATTGTGCCCCCTTGTTTCTGTGTTCCCTCTCTGGAACATCCTGTCACTATCTACCTTGTCGATTCCCCGCAGTATTTTGTATGTCGTTATCATGTCTCCTCTAACTCTTCTGTCCTCCAGTGTTGTTAGTCCTATTTCCCTCAACCTTTCTTCATAGGGCAGTCCCCTGAGCTGTGGAACTAACCTTGTAGCAAACCTTTGCACTTTCTCTAATTTCTTGACGTGCTTGACCAGGTGTGGGTTCCAGACTGGTGCTGCATACTCTAGTATGGACCTGACGTACACGGTGTACAGTGTCTTGAACGATTCCTTGTTAAGGTAACGGAACGCTAATCTTAGGTTTGCCAGTCGCCCATATGCTGCCTCAGTTATCTGGTTGATGTGTGCTGTACTCACCTAGTTGTGGTTGCAGGGGTCTAGTGTGTGTGTATGTGTGTGTGTGAGTGTGTGTACTCACCCAATTGTGGTTGCAGGGGTCGATCCATAGCTCCTGGCCCCGGTGTGTGTGTGTGTACTCACCTCTATGTGTGTATAAGTACTTACATATGTGTGTGTACTCACCTATGTGTATGTGTATGAGTGTGCACTCACCAATATGTACTCACCAATATGTGGTTGCAAGGGTCGATTCATAGTTCCTGGCCCCGTCTTCTCGCTTGTCCAAAACCTTTATTGTATCTCTTATTGTACCTCTATGTATGGATCCTGTCACCACTACTTCACTCTCCAGATTGTTCAACTTCCTGGCAACTCTAAGGCTGAAGAAATACTTCCTAACATCTGACCTCTTGTTCCTGTATCTCATTTCTGAAACATTCTGACCCTGTCCACTTTGTCAAATTCCTTTCCAGTATTTTAAACGTCGTTATAATGTCCCTCATCCCCTTATCTTTTCTGTTCTCCAGTGTCATCTGGTTGAGTTCGCTTAACCCTCTCCTCGTAGGACATATCGATTAGCTGCAGGACTAGTCTTGTTGCAAACTTTTGCACTTTCTCTAATTTTTTGACGTATTTGACCACGTATGGGTTCCATACTGGTGCTGCATAATCCAATATGGCGCAGTGTGAATCTGTGTACTCACCTATATGTGACTGCAGGGGTCGATTCATAGATCCTGCCCCCGCCTCTCCGTTGTGTGTGTGTGTGTTACCATTTTGTCCTAGGCACATGTCGATTAGACACTAGGCCTGTTGTATATGCCGGCGTGTATGTATGTGTGTACTCACCTAGTTGTACTCACCTAGTTGTGGTTGCAGGGGTCGAGTCATAGCTCCTGGCCCCGCCTCTTCACTGGCCGCTACTGGGTCACTCTCCCTGCGCCATGAGCTTTATCATACCTCTGCTTAAAGCTATGTATGGAACCTGCCTCCACTACATCGTTTCCCAAACTATTCCACTTCCCGACCACTCTATGACTGAAGAAATACTTCCTAACATCTCTGTGATTCATCTGAGTCTTCAACTTCCAAATGTGTCCCCTTGTTGCTGTGTCCCATTTCTGGAACATTCTGTCTTTGTCCACCTTGTCAATTCCTCTCAGTATCTTATATTTTGTTATCATGTCCCCCCATCTCTCCTGTCCTATAGTGTCGTCAGGTCGATTTCCCTTAACCTCTCCTCGTAGGACATACCCCTTAGCTGCGGGACTAGTCTTGTTGCAAACCTTTGCACTTTCTCTATCTTCTTTACGTGCTTGGCTAGGTGTGGGTTCCAAACTGGTGCTGCATACTCAAGTATGGGCCTAACGTACACATTGTACAGGGTCCTGAACGATTCTTTATTAAGATGTCGGAATGCTGTTCTTAGGTTTGCTAGGCGCCCGTATGCTGCAGCAGTTATTTAGTTGATGTACGCCTCAGGAGATGTGCCTGGTGTTATGTGTGTGTATGTGTGTGTGTGTACACTAGCAGGTGTGTACTGGTGTGTGTGTGTGTGTGTGATAGTTCCTGTTTCACATCTCTTAAACAGGTTATCCCTGTTTACTTTTTCAATTCCTCTGAGTACGCTTATACGGTTCAGCTCTCAAGAGAACCAAGAGCTGTAGCTTAACGCTCTCAAGAAGCCCAGGATTTATAGTTTAAATTGATATATTTCTTCATAATAGAACAAAGAAAATATGAAAACCAGAATATTACTTTGAAAATACACGAAAGCTTAAACATTAACAAATAATATATATTTAGGATCTGGCACATGAAGAACGTCACACAAAACATAAACAGTATACGAGATAATTATCCAGACAGTGTATCCAAGAAAAAAGTCCAAAATTAACAAATTTATTTATATTACCTTTCACAGATTGGACAGAAGACTGAAACTCCCAATATTGCATGATGTTGCCCACTCAGTGGCTCATCCCATGAACCATCCAGTGGCTCATCCCATGAACCATCCAGTGGCTCATCCCATGAACCATCCAGTGGCTCATCCCATGAACCATCCAGTGGCTCATCCCATGAACCATCCAGTGGCTCATCCCATGAACCATCCTGTGGCTCATCCCATGAACCATCCAGTGGCTCATTCCATTAACCATCCAGTGGCTCATCCCATGAACCATCCAGTGGTTCGTCGCATGAACCATCCAGTTGTTCATCCCATGAACCATCCAGTGGCTCATCTCATGAACCATCCAGTGGTTCATCCCATGAACCATCCAGTGGCTCATTCCATGAACCATCCAGTGGCTCATTCCATGAACCATCCTGTTGCTCATCCCATGAACCATCCAGTGGCACGTCTCATGAACCATCCAGTGGCTCATTCCATGAACCATCCAGTAGCTCATTCCATGAACCATCCTGTTGCTCATCCCATGAACCATCCAATGGCTCATCCTATGAACCATCCAGTGGCTCAATCCATAAACCATCCAGTGGCTCGTCCCATGAACCATCCAGTGGCTCGTCCCATGAACCATCCAGTGGCTCATCACATGAACCATCCAATGGCTCATCCTATGAACCATCCAGTGGCTCGTCCCATGAACCATCCAGTGGCTCATCTCATGAACCATCCAGTGGTTCATCCCATGAACCATCCAGTGGCTCATCCCATGAACCATCCAGTGGTTCATCCCATGAACCATCCAGTTGCTCATCCCATGAACCATCCAGTTGCTTATCTCATGAACCATCCAGTTGCTCATCCCATGAACCATCCAGTGGCTCATCTCATGAACCATCCAGTGGCTCATCCCATGAACCATCCAGTGGCTCGTCTCATGAACCATCCAGTGGTTCATCCCATGAACCATCCAGTGGTTCGTCGCATGAACCATCCAGTTGTTCATCCCATGAACCATCCAGTGGCTCATCTCATGAACCATCCAGTGGTTCATCCCATGAACCATCCAGTGGCTCATTCCATGAACCATCCAGTGGCTCATTCCATGAACCATCCTGTTGCTCATCCCATGAACCATCCAGTGGCTCGTCTCATGAACCATCCAGTGGCTCATCCCATGAACCATCCAGTGGCTCGTCCCATGAACCATCCAATGGCTCATCCTATGAACCATCCAGTGGCTCATTCCATAAACCATCCAGTGGCTCGTCCCATGAACCATCCAGTGGCTCGTCCCATGAACCATCCAGTGGCTCATCACATGAACCATCCAATGGCTCATCCTATGAACCATCCAGTGGCTCGTCCCATGAACCATCCAGTGGCTCATCTCATGAACCCTCCAGTGGTTCATCCCATGAACCATCCAGTGGCTCATCCCATGAACCATCCAGTGGTTCATCCCATGAACCATCCAGTTGCTCATCCCATGAACCACCCAGTTGCTCATCCCATGAACCATCCAGTTGCTCATCTCATGAACCATCCAGTTGCTCATCCCATGAACCATCCAGTGGCTCATCTCATGAACCATCCAGTGGCTCATCCAATGAACCATCCAGTGGTTCATCCCATGAACCATCCAGTGGTTCATCCCATGAACCATCCTGTGGCTCATCCCATGAACCATCCAGTGGTTCGTCTCATGAACCATCCAGTTGCTCATCCCATGAACCATCCAGTTGCTCATCCCATGAACCATCCAGTTGCTCACCTCATGAACCATCCAGTTGCTCATCCCATGAACCATCCAGTGGCTCATCTCATGAACCATCCAGTTGCTCATCCCATGAACCATCCAGTGGCTCATCCCATGAACCATCCAGTGGCTCATCCCATGAACCATCCAGTTGCTCATCCCTTGAACCATCCAGTGGCTCATCTCATGAACCATCCAGTGGTTCATCCCATGAACCATCCAGTGGCTCATCTCATGAACCATCCAGTTGCTCATCCTTTGAACCATCCAGTGGCTCATCTCATGAACCATCCAGTGGCTCATCTCATGAACCATCCAGTTGCTCATCCCATGAACCATCAAGTTGCTCATCCCATGAACCATCCAGTGGCTCATCCCATGAACCATCCAGTTGCTCATCCCTTGAACCATCCAGTGGCTCATCTCATGAACCATCCAGTGGTTCATCCCATGAACCATCCAGTGGCTCATCCCATGAACCATCCAGTTGCTCATCCTTTGAACCATCCAGTGGCTCATCTCATGAACCATCCAGTGGCTCATCCCATGAACCATCCAGTTGCTCATCCCATGAACCATCCTGTGGCTCATCCCATGAACCATCCTTTAGCTCATCCCATGAACCATCCAGTGGCTAATCTCATGAACCATTCTTTGACTCATCCCATGAACCATCCAGTGGCTCATCCCATGAACCCTCCAGTTGCTCATCCCATGAACCATCCAGTGGCTCATCCCATGAACCATCCAGTGGCTCATCCCATGAACCATCCAGTGGCTCATCCCATGAACCATCCAGTGGCTTATCCCATGAACCATCCAGTTGCTCATCTCATAAACCATCCAGTGGCTCATCCCATGAACCATCCAGTTGCTCATCCCATGAACCATCCAGTGGCTCATCCCATGAACCATCCAGTTGCTCATCCCATGAACCATCCAGTGGCTCATCCCATGAACCATCCAGTGGCTCATCTCATGAACCATCCAGTGGCTCATCCCATGAACCATCCAGTTGCTCATCCCTTGAACCATCCAGTGGCTCATCTCATGAACCATCCAGTGGTTCATCCCATGAACCATCCAGTGGCTCATCCCATGAACCATCCAGTTGCTCATCCTTTGAACCATCCAGTGGCTCATCTCATGAACCATCCAGTGGCTCATCCCATGAACTATCCAGTTGCTCATCCCATGAACCATCCTCTGGCTCATCCCATGAACCATCCTTTGGCTCATCCCATGAACCATCCAGTGGCTCATCTCATGAACCATTCTTTGGCTCATCCCATGAACCATCCAGTGGCTCATCCCATGAACCCTCCAGTTGTTCATCCCATGAACCATCCAGTGGCTCATCCCATGAACCATCCAGTGGCTCATCCAATGAACCATCCAGTGGCTCATCCCATGAACCATCCAGTGGCTTATCCTATGAACCATCCAGTTGCTCATCTCATGAACCATCCAGTGGCTCATCCCATGAACCATCCAGTTGCTCATCCCATGAACCATCCAGTGGCTCATCCCATGAACCATCCAGTTGCTCATCCCATGAACCATCCAGTGGCTCATCCCATGAACCATCCAGTTGGTCATCCCATGAACCATCCAGTGGCTCATCTCATGAACCATCCAGTGGCTCATCCCATGAACCATCCAGTGTCTCATCCCATGAACCATCCAGTGGCTCATCCCATGAACCATCCAGTGGCTCATCCCATGAACCATCCAGTGGCTCATCCCATGAACCATCCAGTGGCTCATCCCATGAACCATCCAGTTTCTCAGTGGATGAAATACCAGGATAAGGACGTTGTTTCCTGACAAGGAAAAGAACTATAATATAGAGCTACATATTTTCTCCGCAGCAAAAAGCCACTGAAAGGTTCATGGTGGGGCAGAGACCCGTCTCAAGACCTTCTTTCCTGTCTGAGGAAACAACATAAGCAGTGTGCTCCACCCCTCGCTGACACAGCTTGGCGAGTGAGCGTACATACACACACACACACACACACACACACACACACACACACACACACAAACACAAAAACACACAATCCCTTTGATAAATGGCGTCTAACAAGCATCAGCTGATGGCACCAGATGAAGTATTTCTGTTCCGGGGGAAGCTCTTATCATGATTGAACTGACAGCAACAAACTTTGCTTCTTCAACGTGTATGTATGTGTGTGTGTGTGTGTGTGTGTGTGTGTGTGTTAGTTACCATTTTGTCCGAGGCACATGTCGATTAGACACTAGGCCTGTTGTATGTGTGTGTGTGTGTGTGTGTGTACTCACCTAGTTGTATTCACCTAGTTGTGGTTGCAGGAGTCGAGTCACAGTTACTCGCCATGCCTCGTCACTGGCCGCTACTAGGTGTGTGTGTGTGTATGTGTGTGTGTGTGTGTGTGTGTACTCACCTAGTTGTACTCACCGAGTTGTGACTGCAGGGATCGAGTCATAGATCCTGGCCCTGCCTCTCCGTTGTGTGTGTGTGTGTGTTACCATTTTGTCCTAGGCACATGTCGATTAGACACTAGGCCTGTTGTATATGCCGGCGTGTATGTATGTATGTACTCACCTAGTTGTACTCACCTAGTTGTGGTTGCAGGGATCGAGTCATAGATCCTGGCCCTGCCTCTTCACTGGCCGCTACTGGGTCACTCTCCCTGCGCCATGAGCTTTATCATACCTCTGATTAAAGCTATGTATGGAACCTGCCTCCACTACATCGCTTCCCAAACTATTCCACTTCCCGACCACTCTGTGACTGAAGAAATACTTCCTAACATCCCTGTGATTCATCTAAGTCTTCAACTTCCAACTGTGTCCCCTTGTTGCTGTGTCCCATCTCTGGAACATTCTGTCTCTGTCCACCTTGTCAATTCCTCTCAGTATTTTATATGTCGTTATCATGTCTCCCCTATCTCTCCTGTCCTCCAGTGTCGTCAGGTCGATTTCCCTTAACCTCTCCTCGTAGGACATACCCCTTAGCTCCGGGACTAGTCTTGTTGCAAACCTTTGCACTTTCTCTAGTTTCTTTACGTTCTTGGCTAGGTGTGGGTTCCAAACTGGTGCTGCATACTCCAATATGGGCCTAACGTACACAGTGTACAGAGTTCTGAACTAATCCTTACTTAGATGTCGGAATGCTTTTCTTGGGTTTGCTAGTCACCCATATGCTGCAGCAGTTTAGTTGATATGCGTCTCAGGAGATGTGCTCGGTATTATGCTCACCCCAAGATCCTTTTCCTTGAGTGAGGTTTGCAGTCTTTGGCCTCCTAGACTGTACTCTGTCTACCTTTGTTACGATCATGGCCTGTAGACCACTTTGTTTAAATGCTTCTCGTAATAAAAGAAAAAGATGTTCACATAAGGGTCTCCATACACAGGGTTCACTTGTTAAAGAAAATAAATCTAATAGGTTTCTGCTTATTTTATTAACAGTGTTAATAGTCCCTTAAACTTTCTATAGTGAATTAAATAATCCAATCTTTAAAACAATTTATCATATTGTAATCACTGAGTAAAACGTATATCAGTACCCTTATTATCACACATAATACACTAGATAATTGTAACTTGCACAAGACAGTTTCTAGATTTCCACACGAGGAGTCAAAATATATATACATATATAAAAGTACAGAGACAGGCATTTACAAGCCAAAATAACACACTGACGCAAATAACAGTTCTTCCAAGGGGACTATTCCTCCTTAAACTCTTTTCTATATCAGAGTCTATGAAAACGTAGCACTGACTCTTTAAACTCTTTTCTAATTTCGTCAAGAGTTCTTACTCCTTCTCAGGCTGTGCTATATCCTAGTAAGGGGCTTCCAAAACACTGGTGACTTCTGAAGAAATGTAGAGTGGCGCTGAACTGTCTACTCTAGTAAGAAAAGAAACTCCTTGTCAGGAGAGGGTGTGTGAACCTACTGACGAGTGTGAACCTACTGACGAGTGTGTGAACCTACTGACGAGTGACAATGTTCGGTAAACCGCCGTCATGTAGGTCACGTGACTGAGGGAGACAGGCCAGTACCTGAACAAGTGACTGGCAGTCTAACTAGTGGTTTCCCACTACATGTAAATCACATTATGAATGCCTAACAAACACAATATAATATAAAATTAGCATTAACATATGTATATAATAAAATAAAGAGCAACATCCAAATACCATACATGAGGTAATTTTCTTTGCCGTTCCCCGATCTTCATGACTTTGCACTTTGTGGGGTTAAACTCTTGGAGCCAGTTGCTGGACTAGGCTTGCAGCCTGTCCATCACCTGCCTGATCCTCGTCCGATTGAATTCTCCTCATTAGCTTCACATAGTCTGCAAACAGGGCCACTTCTGAGTCTATCCCTTCCGTCATGTCATTCACCTAAACAAGAAACTGCATCGGTTCTCGGACTGACACCTGTGGAACCCCGTTCGTCACAGGCGCCCAGTCTGACACCTCGTCACGTACCACGACTCGCTGTTACCTTTCTGTCAGTTATTCTCTGATTCACTGCAGTGCCTTCACTATTGTACCCACCTGGTCCTCCAACTTTTGCACTAATCTCTTGTGTGGAACTATTTCAAAAGCCTTCTTACAGTCCAAGAAAGCGCAATATACCCCCTTTCCCCCCCTCTCTCTCTCTCTCTTGCCTTATCATTGTCACCTTGTCATGTCGTGGGGGTTCGTGAGGAGATACTGGAGTAAGAAATACACACGTTGGATGTCTTGGATGCGTATAATAAATAAGAGTCCTGAGGAGAAGCCCAGGAGCCTGCTTGTCTTGTCTATGCCTACTGAGTGGACCAATAGTGACTGAGAGCGGGGCCTCTGGCCTACCACTCACGTGGTACGGACAGAATGTTTCAGAGATGTGACTCAGCAACAAGGGGTCACAGATGAAAGTTGAAGACTCAGATGAGCCACAAAGATGTAAAAAAGTATTTCTTCAGCCATAGAGTTGTCAGGAAGTGGAACAATCTTGAGAATGATGTAGTGGAGGCTGGATCCATACATAGTTTTAAGAAGAGGAATGATAAAGTTCATGGAGTAGGGAGAGAGTGGACCTAGTAGAGACCAGTGAAGAGGCGGGGTTAGGAGATATGATTCAACACACCCACACACACATTTCGTCCACCAGGGACTATCAACTCTCACAAGGTTATAACTGATACAGTGTCTGTTGGGTGAAACATTTCGATAAAAAGCAATAAACCGTTTATTGTCTCTCATTTAGATAGTTACTGAGCCGTTATCATATCCATAAAGGGTAATTAAATATAGTTGCTGGTTCCTCGTTCACGTTATTGCACAACTATTGCACAGTAACGCTCTCTTTACCTCCCTTGGTAGTGGTGCAGCTAGAACGATAGACTGACACTGCGTTAGACTGATATCTATTTCGTCTACCAATGACTCTGATATAATTTATCTGTGGACCCCAGGCACCTAGGTCAGGCTGTGGTTGCGACAAACAGCCATAAATCTAACTGCAGCACCGAAAAAAAAATACGGTGGTGTGGAAACTCCCACAAAACCGTATGTTCTTGGATGGCGGTAAAACAGCTAGCTCTGCTGGCTTCGCCATCTTTGTAGGATTTGGAGGCCTGTGGGTTAAAGCATCATGTGGTTCTCGCTCACCATAGACGAGCCAGTACAACATGGCTTCGAATCCTTGGGTAGTGCATTGTTGTTATTGATCAATACCACTCGTTCGTGGTTACAATAATATATATATATATATATATATATATATATATATATATATATATATATAAAATATATATATATATTAAGACAATCACTATGAAAGAAAAAAGAATTCCAAGCGCTTCGTGACTACTCACATTATCAAGGATAGTTCCTTGATAATGTGAGTAGTCATGAAAGCCTTGGAATCTTCTATTTTTCATAGTGGTTGTCTTGCATATTTTGATATCACCTGTTTACTGTGAACTTTTTGCATATATATATATATATATATATATATATATATATATATATATATATATATATATATATATATATATATATATATATATATATATATATACATGTATATATATACATGTATATATATATATATATATATATATATATATATATATATATATATATATATATATATATATATATATATATATATATATATATATATATATATATATATAAAAGACAATCACTATGAAAGAAAAAAGAATTCCAAGCGCTTTTGTGACTACTCACATTATCAAGGATAGTTCCTTGATAATGTGAGTAGTCATGAACGCTTGGAATTCTTCTATTTTTCATAGTGGTTGTCTTGCATATTTTGATATCACCTGTTTACTGTGATCTTTTTTCATATATTATATATATATATATATATATATATATATATATATATATATATATATATATATATATATATATAGTATTGTAATCAAGAAGGAGTGGTATTTAATCAATAACAAAACTGCGACTAGCCGGGGATCGAACCAATGTTGTTTTAGCCCGCCTCATGGTGAGCAAAATTTCACGACACTCTAACCCATTGGCCCATCCAATCCTACAAAGATCACGCACCCAGCAGAGCTAGGTGTTGTACCGTGATCCGAGGACATACGATGGTGAGGGTGCCTTAGAGCTAATTTCCTTCTACTCCCCGTTTGATGTACTAGCCTCCACAAGCAGTATATGTAGAATTGTAACCACGAAGGAGTTCATGGATGACGGCTAGTCATCCATGAACAAGTATTGATTAATGAATTTCAGCACAGTTTTACAAAGGAGCGTTCCTGTCTTACGAATTTATTAACTTTCTTCACTAATGTATTTGAAAAGGTAGATCATGGTATTGAATATGATTTTGTGTATATGGACTTGAGTAAGGCTTTCGATAGAGTTCCACATCAGAGGCTATTGAGGAAACTTAAGGCACATGGAATAGTAGGAGAATTTTTTTCTTGGGTAGAGGCATGGTTGACAAATAGGCAGCAAAGAGTTCGCATAAAGGGTGAGAAATCAGAATGGGGGCACGTCACAAGCGGTGTTCCACAGGGGTCAGTGTTGGGCCAATTGTTGTTCACAATTTACATAAACGACATAGATAAGGGAATAAATAGCGACATAAGCAAATTTGCTGATGACACCAAAATAGGCCGTCCAATTCATTCTAATGAGGACATTAGAGCACTCCAGGAAGATTTGAATAGACTGATGCAGTGGTCGGAGAAGTGGCAGATGCAGTTTAATGTAGACAACTGCAAAGTTATAAATGTTGGGCAGGACAATAACCATGCCACATATAAAATGAATAATGTAGATCTTAATACTTGTGATTGCGAGAAGGATTTAAGAGTTCTGGTTAGCAGTAATCTGAAACCAAGACAGCAGTGCAAAAGTGTTCGCAATAAAGCTAACAGAATCCTTGGCTTCATACCAAGAAGTATAAATAATAGAAGTCCTCAGGTTGTTCTTCAACTGTATATATCTTTGGTTAGGCCTCATTTAGATTATGCTGCACAGTTCTGGTCACCGTATTACAGAATGGATATAAATACACTGGAAAACTTACAGAGGAGGATGACAAAGTTGATCCCATATATCAGAAATCTTCCGTATAAGGATAGACTGAGGGCCCTGATTCTGCACTCTCTAGAAAGGCGTAGAATTAGGGGGGATACGATTGAGGTGTATAAATGGAAAACAGGAATTAATAAAGGGGATGTAAATAGCATGCTGAAAATATCTAGCATAGACAGGACTCGCAGCAATGGTTTTAAGTTGGAAAAATTCAGATTCAGGAATGATATAGGAAAGCACTGGTTTGGTAATAGAATTGTGGATGAGTGGAACAAACTCCCGAGTACCGTCATAGAAGCTAAGATGTTGTGTAGTTTTAAAAATAGGTTAGATAAATACATGATTGGGTGTGGGTGGGTGTGAGTTGGACCTGACTATCTTGAGCTAATAGGTCAGATGCCATGCTAATCCTTTAAGTGAATGTGACTGACCTGACTAGGTTAAGGCATTGGCAACAAAAAAGGCACAATACCGTGACTGGAACAATACACACACAACCCGCACATAGAAGAGAGGAGCTTACGACGACGTTTCGGTCCAACTTGGACCATTTACAAAGTCACACTGTATGACATTGTAAATGGTCCAAGTCGGACCGAAACGTCGTTGTAAGCTCTTCACTTTTTATATGTGCGGGTTGTGTGTGTATTAAGGCATTGGCTTAGGCCGGTGGGAGAATTGGACGTGCCTCGCATGGGCCAGTAGGCCTGCTGCAGTGTTCCTGCTTTCTTATGTTCTTAAGTAGTTTTAAGCAATTAACAAACTGCGACTAGCCGGGGATCGAACCCGTATTATTTTAGCCCGCCTCGTAATAAGCCAACCGATATCCACGTCGCTCTAACCACTAAGCCATCAATATTTCAAACATCAGGTACCCAGTAGTACTGAGCATGTTTCCTGATGCGAGTACATACCTGACTGTGGTAAACTTAGAACTAATTGCATTCTCTCTCTCTCTCTTCTCTCTCTCTCTCTCTCTCTCTCTCTCTCTGCTCCAAGAGCTTTATCGTACCTCAATGTGTGTGTGAATGTGTGTACTTGCTTTTTTATTTTATTTATTTATTTTGTATTTAAGCACGTGTGACATTTAAAGATAAATCTGAGAGAGAGAGAGAGAGAGAGAGAGAGAGAGAGAGAGAGAGAGAGAGAGAGAGAGAGAGAGAGAGAGAGAGAGGAGAGAGAGAGAGAGAGAGAGAGAGAGAGAGAGAGAGAGAGAGAGAGAGAGAGAGAGAGAGAGAGAGAGAGAGAGAGAGAGAGAGAGAGAGAGAGAGAGAGAGAGAGAGAGAGAGAGAGAGAGAGAGAGAGAGAGAGAAACTGTTTCTTCAAGAATTCCTCACACAGCTGCTCACAAATTACATCCTTCACATCATGATGTATCACTGACATTTGCTGCAGACCTTATTTATCTATCCTTTTCCTTAGTCCTTCATATTTATTCTGTTTCATTATGCTCTTTATTTTCCAATCGCATTTACTCACTTTTTTGTTCTACCATTCTTCATTTTCCCCATCTTCTATACCCTCTTTATTTACCTTCTTTCTCTACCTTCTTTGTTTATCCTCCTTCTTTACCCTCATTTTGTTTATTCTTTTTATCTTTTATTTACCGTCTTGATATTCACTCTTGCCTTACTCTCTTTATAATTACTGTTTATTTACCCTTTTTATTTGCATTCTTTCTTCGCTCTTTTTACCCTCTTTTTTCACCTTATTATTTTACCCTAATTCTTTACCCTCTTTCCTTACCCTCTTTCTTTACCCTCTTTTCTTACCCTCTTTCTTTACCTTCTTTCTTTACCCTCTTTCTTTACCCTCTTTCCTTACCCTCTTTCTTTGCCATACTCCCCTTCTTTCTTTACCTTTTTTTGATTATTGTCTTCAACCGATTTCATTTTCTATATTTACCTTCTTTAGTACCTAATATTATTGATCTCATTTATTAACTCTCGTCAGGTACTCTGTTTATCTCCTCAATTTCCAATTATTTTTGTATAAATTTTAAGGTAAATTCGTATTTTTTTCAACCTATTCGGCCGGCAGACGATTTAACGGCCATATTATAGGTTAGGTTAGGTTAGGTTATGTTATGTTAAGTTAGGGTAGGTTAGGTTAGAGTAAGTTATGCTGGGTATGGTTAGGTTAGGGTAGGTTTGGTTAAGTTAGGTTAAATTAGGCTAAGTTGGTTTAGGTTAGGTTCGATTGCACTAGGTTACGGTAGGTTAGGTTAGGCTATGGTAGCTTAGTTTAGGTTAGATTAAGCTAGGTTAGGTAAACTTCGGTTAGATTAGGCAAACTTTAACTAGGTTAGGGTAGGTTACGTTCCATTAGATTAAGCATGATTTGCTTTGGTTAAGTTAGATTAGGCTAGGTTATGTTAGGTTAGGTTAGTTTAGGCAACATTACCCTGTAACAATGTACATGTATATATAAGCAGCGACAGGAAAACCTGAAAATAAACGAACGTGATATATCCGGCCATTTATTCGCAACGGTCTGCCGGCTACACAGCCTCGGTGTTTATTCGTCAACACACACAGGCAGTGTTAAGGGACGGGGTCCGTTCAAGAAGGCGCCTTGATGCCGGCAAAGAAATAGAGCTGTTTTCCCTCACCTTGGACAAAAGTCTGAGTGCTTTGAGGGCTTATTGCCCAATTGGCCTAGTTGCTTGATACTGTATTTCCTGAAGCGCTAAACCCGTATGAGTCATTTAGCGCAAGAAGTGGCGCAGGCCCCCAACCTCCGTCTGCTAATCGCAGCTCTGTGTCTCAACTGTCAGGCTGCTGGCATGACCCTTGGTTTCTTGCAAACCATGTTGTTGTGAGAATATGATGGAATGGTGGTCTCGAGAAAGATTGTACAGCCTGAATGAAAAAAAAAGCGTTGATGGTTGCCCGTCTTTCAGTATAATAGTTGTCGTATGGTTGTCCATGAACTTGGGAGCGGGGGTGATATACCTTTGATATACCTTTGAAGAGTTTCGAGAGTATCTACTCTCTGAGCCCGGCCATGGTCCAGGCTCGTCTGGTGCTTGCCTGGTCAACCAGGCTGTTGCTGCTGGAGGCCCGCTGCCCCACATATCCATCACAGCCTGGTTGATCTGGCACCTGGTGAAGATATTTGTCCAGTTTCCTCTTGAAGGCTTCTACACTGGTTCCAGCCGTGTTTCGGATATCTTCTGGTAAGATGTTGAATAGTCTGGGACCCCGGATGTTAATACAGTGCTCCCGTATTGTCCCCACCGCACCCCTGCTCCTCACTGGGTTTATTTTACACTTTCTCCCATATCTCTCACTCCAGTATGTTGTTATGGCAGTGTGCAGATTTGGGACCAGGCCCTCAAGTACTTTCCATGTATATATTATCATGTATCTCTCTCTCCTCCGCTCCAATGAGTACATGTTCAAGACTTGAAGGCGTTCCCAATAATTTAGATGTTTCAATGGCTCAATGTGAGCCGTAAACGATCTCTGGATTTGTTCCAGCTCTGCTATTTCTCCTGCCCTGAACGGGGCCGTCAGCACTGAGCAGTATTCTAAGTGAGGGAGCACTAGCGATTTGAATAGTGTCACCATCGGCATTATTTCCCTTGTTTTGAAAGTTCTCAATACCCACCCCGTCATCTTCCTGGCTGTTGTGATCTTTGTCTTGTTATGGTCTTTAAACGACAGATCAGCAGACATAATTATTCCCAAGTCCTTTACGTGTTCCTTTCGTTCTATGTGGTGACCCTCTTGCGTTTTGTATATAGTGTTCCTTTTGAGTTCTTCATTTTTTCCATACCTAAGCAGCTGAAACTTATCACCATTGAACGTCATGTTGTTCTCCACTGCCCATTGGAAGACCTTGCTTATGTCCTCCTGTAATTTTTCAGTGTCCTCTACCGTAGTGACTTTCATGCTTATTTTAGTGTCATCTGCAAATGATGATACAAAAGTGTGCTGGGTGTTTTTATCTATGTCTGCTATGAGGATGAGAAACAGCAGAGGTGCCAGGACAGTGCCTTGGGGCACTGAGCTTTTGACCTCGCTGATGCTGGATCTTGCCCTGTTCACTACTACTTTTTGTGTTCTTTGTGTTAGGAACTCAAAATCCATCTGCCTACCTTCCCGTAATGCCTATGGCCCTCATTTTGTGCGCTATCACTCCATGATCGCATTTGTCAAACGCCTTTGCAAAATCTGTGTAAATCACATCTGCGTTTTGGTCGTCCTCCAATGCCTCCGTAATTCTGTCATAATGGTTCAGCAGCTGTGACAGGCATGATCGACCCGCTCTAAAGCCATGCTGGTTCGGGTTATGTTGGTTGTGCTGGTCCATGAACTTTGTAATCTGCCGTCTCATCACTCTTTCAAAGATTTTTATGATGTGAGAAGTGAGGGCTACTGGTCTGTAATTTTTAGCTAGTGCTCTACTACCTCCCTTATGCAAAGGAGCTATGTCTGCACTCTTTAAGGCCTCTGGAATTTCACCTAGATCTAAGCTCTTTCTCCACAGAATACTAAGGGCTCTTGCTAATGGTACTTTGCACTGCAAAGCATTCCATGAATCTGGTCCAGGTGCTGAGTGAGTGGGCATGTTGGTCATTTCTTTTTCGAAATCTATGGGATTTGTACTAATGTCGGTTAGGTGGTCTGCGCAGCCTTCTGCTGGAGTGAAAAATATTTCTGCATTTTCTACCTTGCTGTCATTTAGTGGGTTGCTGAACACTGACTCATACTGTTCTTTTAGAATTTCACTCATTTCCTGTTCATCGTCCGTATACGAATCTCCTCTCAATAATGGTCCAATTCTACAGGTAGTTCTTAGCTTGGATTTTGCATAGGAGTAGAAATATTTTGGGTTTCTTGCAATATCCTGTATGGCTCTTTGTTCCCTTTGTACTTCTTCTGTCAGGTATGACATCTTAAGTTTTTGTTCTAATTCCGTGATCTCTCGGTTAAGGCTATCTCTCTTCTGTTGCAACATAACTGTGTTTTTCAGCAATTCAGTAACCCGTTTTCTTCTCCTGTACCATCTCCTACGCTCTCTCTCTATATCTGATCTTCTTCGGGGTTTCCTCAATGGTACGTGTTTCATACATACCTTGTATGCTTCTGTATTCAGCTTCTCTAGGCACTGGTGGGGATTTAGGGTGCTCATGTCTGATTCCCATGATATGTCTGATAGCTCTTGGTTTATTTTTTTTTCCAGTCAATTCTATGGTTATTAAAATTAAACTTACTGAACATTCCGTCTCTAACATTAGTGTCGCAGTTCCCTAACCCTGAGTTAATACTAGTTTGAACTTCTATGATGTTATGATCAGAGTATATTGTTTTTGTAACTGTTATGTCTCTGATTAATTCCTCGTTGTTTGTGAATATCAAATCCAGGGTATTTTCATTTCTAGTGGGATCAATTATCTGTTGGTTTAGTGAGTACTTTTCACAAAGCCTCATTAGTTCCCTGGTATGTGCCTGTTGGGCCAGGGTGCTTCCAGGAGTTATTTCTGGTATAACATTATGGTGCCTCATCTTCCATTTTACATGAGGGAGATTAAAATCTCCAAGGATTAAAATGTTTGGGGTGGGATTTTCTAGCCTATCCAGATAGCTATCTATCTTCTTTAACTGCTCTGTGAATTCCTCCGCAGTTGCTGATGGTGGTTTGTATACTAGGATAATTACTAGATTCTTATTTTCCACTTTAATGCCGAGGATTTCTACTATATCATTCGTAGCGTTCAAAACTTCTGTGCAACAGAGAGTATATTTTATATAGAGTCCTACTCCTCCCTGTGACCTATTAATTCTATCACATCTATACATGTTATAGTTTTCTATCTGAATCTCTCCGTCCAAAACATCCCTTGTATGTGTTTCTGTAAATGCTCCAAACATGGCATTTGCTTCTGATAGGAGTCCACTAACATAACTAACTTTGTCATTTTTATTTGATTTCAGACCCTGAATATTTGCAAATATGAAGCAGGTGTTACCATTTGGGATGTTTGGTCTTTCTTTGTGTTTGGTTAGTACCACTGGTGATGTCCTACCTGGTATGGCCCCTGGTGCCCATACCCCTGGTTTCTCCAGTACTGACTTTGATTGTTTATACAGCCCTGATGAGCTGGTGCCTGTCTTGTCTTGTCCCACTGTTCTGCCCATCTGTCCCCTCTGTACCATTTCCACCTTTTGTCTCTTTCTTTTATCTGGTTGTTTCTTCTTATATCTAAAAAAGATTGCTGTTCTTTTTCATTTTCCCTTTCCCTGCTTTCTCTGTATCGTACTGTTCCCTTTATATGGTGGTCTGGGCAGCTCATGTCATAACATTCTCTGGACTGTGTTGAAGCTTGACACATCACTGGATGGAAGTATCTGCACTCTTTGTTAAACCGACACTTTCCTTTCCTTAACATGTTGGCACATTTTCTGGTGTGTTTATTCCAACAATCTCTGCCATAAAGGCACATACCTTTAGCATAGAATTTGCATATATTTTGGCTGCCTATATTTACTGACTTTGTATTTTCCCAAAGATCTGCAGAATTATCTGCGTTTTTTCCTCTCTTTCCACTCCTTGGTTTTCCTCGTTATCTGCGCTTTTCTCCTTTGATGACATGGGGCCAACATTTTCCCTGGAAGAGGACTCCCTACTATATCTGTATTAGAGGCTATGGCTGTGGTGGCGTCCTTAACCAAAACCGGATGTTCACTATGGCTGGGGCTGGGTCTGGGTCAGTCCTGGGACTGGGGGCTGAGTTAGCTAATGTTTTTGTCTCCTGTGTTTTTTCCCGTGGATGACTGTTTATTTTTGGGTCAATTGTTGTAGACTGGTCATTCTGTGTGTTATACTTTACCCTTTCTTATCTTCCCAAGTTCTATAAATACCGGGAGACTATTCAATAGTTCCTCTTTTTCTTCATGCTTATTGTTTATTAGCCTCCTGAGTGCTTTCCTGATATCTGTCCATAGTTCCACATCCTTGTTGCAGATCCAGAAACACCTTTCTAGACGGATGTCACTTCTTGTTACTGTGTTAATTTTTGAACATGTGACATGATGTTTTGAAAAGCAAAGGTTGCATGTGATTCTAGATCTTTTCCCAAGAGCCTTTTCACAAGTCCCACAGATATACTGTACTGCCATCCTGCCTGTATCCTATTTGTATTAGTATATGTGGGATGTACTGATTATGGAGACTTACTACACCTTATATTATATTATTGTTATAAGAACATAAGAACATAAGAAAGAAGGAACACTGCAGCAGGCCTACTGGCCCATGCGTTATAATATGTATTTACTTCTGTTTGCTCACTGTATAACTCTTTCTATATTTATTCCTCTCTGATCAGTCCTATATACATTTTAATGTATTATTCTCACTGAGATCCCCACACTGGTCTAGACAGGATATTGTGGTATGGTGTATATGGTGTTTTTATGGGTGTTTATGGTAGGCCTCCGTGGCTGACTTCAGCACTGCCAGGCGTATGACTAAAGCACACCACTCAGTCCTATACTGCCATGCGATGCCCCGTTTTAGACCACTTTCATTTTCTTAGATCACTATCCTTGTGTTTTCTACTGCCAATTGGGTTCACTAGGTCTTTCTTATTCTGTTCTGGTATCCTAGTCTATTCGTTATAAGTGGTAACTCAGATCTATAAAAGTCGCTTGGCACATTGACCACTCCAGGTGATCCTTGAGACCACTGTCTTTGTACTTTACAAGACTTCTGACATCTCTCATGTACTCATCTACTTGTGGCTGCAGGGGTCGACTGTCAGCTCATGGCCCCCGACTCTCAGCTCATGGCCCCCGACTCTCAGCTCATGGTCCCCGACTCTCAGCTAGTCAACACTGACTTCACTCTCTTCTGTCAGCGTGAGCCCTATCATGTCTATTCTCAAAACTATGTATGGATCTTGCCCTTACTACTTCTGAATACTGACATTATTATTATTATTATTATTATTATTATTATTATTATTATTATTATTTGTAGTAGTAGTAGTAGTAGTAGCAATAGTAGTGGTAGCAATAGCAGTAGTACTTTTATATTAAGTGCATCCACAGTGGAGCATTAAAAACGTAGGGGTCATTCAGCGCCAGGGAAAAATAAGAAGGAATCAGATTGAAACAACGGAAGGGAGAATAAGACGTAATTCCTTGGATCAAGAGTCCCTCACAGGCGCCAAGAAACTCCCCCTTGGGGGGCCACTTGCAGTGAAACCTCCGCTTAGACAGACAGGTGCAAACCAGGCGGGGTCGAGGCTAGAGATGAGGCAGTACACACACACACACACACACGCACACACACACACACACACACACACACACACACAACACACACACACACACACACACACACACACACACACACACATGGTACGTGACGAGGTGTCAGAGTGAGCGCCTTGACGAGCGGGTTTCCACAGGACCAGTGCTGTTTTTGGTATATGTGAATGACATGACGGAAGGGACAGATACAGAAGTGTCCCTGTTCGCAGATGATGTGAAGTTAATGAGGAGAATTAAATCGGATGAGGATCAGGCAGGACTACAAAGAGACCTGGACAGGCTGCAAGCCTGGTCCAGCAACTGGCTCCTCGAATTTAACCCCGCCAAATGCAAAATAATAAAGATCGGGGAAGGGCAAAAATGACCGCAGAGTATAGGCTAGGTGGCCAAAGACTGCAAACCTCACTCAAGGAAAAGGATCTTGGCCCATACTGGAGTATGCAGCACCAGTATGGAACCCACACCTGGTCAAACACGTCAAGAAATTAAAGAAAGTGTAAAGATTTGCAACAAGACTAGTTCCAGAGCTATGGGGAATGCCTTACGAAGAAAGGTAAAGGGAAATCGGCCTGACGACATTGGAGGACAGGAGGGTTAAGGGAGACATGATAACGACACAGAAAATACTGAGGAATTGACAAGGTGGACAGAAACCGGATGTTCCATAGATGGGACACAGAAACAAGGGTCTGCGTGTTTTATCACTCCTCCGCTCTTTTCTTTTTATCACTCTCTCTCTCTCTCTCTCTCCCCTCTCTCTCTCTCTCTCTCTCTCTCTCACTACATTCTTTAATTCTTTATTATTAGTTTATTATTCCTCCTCTTTCCCACCCTCCCTTCTTTCAGTCCCTTTCTTCCTCGCCCCCAACTTCTCCTATTTCTTCCTTCCATATTTTCCTTTCTCTTCGTTCCTTATACTCACCCTTCTCAATATTCCATTTTCTTTCTTTCCCTTGCACCTCTTCCTCCGTTCCTCTTCCTACCTGTATTTCTTCCTCACCTTTCTCTACCACAAGTCCCTCCTTTCCCACCACTCTCCATCCTTGCACCATTCCTCTCTTCTCTTCCCGTTTTCCTCCCTCTATTCTCCTTTTATTCCTCTACATTTCTACTTGCTGAAGTCCTGACCATCTCTTCTCTCTCTCTCTCTCTCTCTCTCTCTCTCTCTCTCTCTCTCTCTCTCTCTCTCTCTCTCTCTCTCTCTCGCTCGCTCACTTCAGAAGATAACCTAAATATAAGCCAAGAAGTTTTCCGTTATCTGATCTTACTGTATACTCCCATACTCTCTTGTCTCTCCTCTCCCTCGCTCCCGCCGAGCTCATCAGTGTCTCTCTGTCTCTTCCTTCATTTATCAAGAGACACAAAAAGTCTCTTCGTCAAGGGAGATGGGAATCCATTAGTGTTTTCTTGCGATGGCAGGGAAAACCATATAATGCAAGACTCAACCTCAGTCTGTGATATCTTTCTCTCTCTCTCTCTCTCTCTCTCTCTCTCTCTCTCTCTCTCTCTCTCTCTCTCTCTCTCTCTTTCGCTCACTCCTTCTCTCTCCAACAGCAATGAAGATATGATTTCAATACTCAGCATAGCCCTCAGCACGGTATTATCAGCTGGACACGACACTAATATTCCCAGGCCGCAAATCTAATTTCTTGGACCTGACTCTGACAAATTGAATTATTAACAAGTCAAGCGAACCAAAAGAATTGCCTGCAAGAATTATCAAGTAATATAGATTCTAAATTGCGGACCCACTAACGGTAATATTTAAGAAATACTTAGTTGAATGTAAGGTGCCAAACAAGTGAAAACTGCCAAATAGCTCAACATAAAGGAAGAGAGGTAAGTGCTTAACATCAATTATATGTAAACAGATAGTGACTGTTTATTTTAAGGACTAGATAGTACACAAGTTCACTGAGGGTAGTGGTCATGAGAGGTTGCTATCTCTCTTGAGCTGTCTTGGGGATTAGTGTGGAGTGTTACAGAGCACAATGGCTTACTTCTGTTGTGTCTTAGAGTTTGAGTTCAGGCTTTTGAAGGAGGAGGGACGGTTTCTCAAAGAGGAAAATAAGAAACTGAAAATTCGCTTGGGTAAGAATAACAATGAATGTAAGGTGGTTAGTGATGGAAATTAGGTTACCAGCAGTGAAGAGTGGGTTGGCAGCAGTAACAAGTGGAAAGTAGTTTCCAGTAAACGAAGAAACATCAAAATGAGGAAGATTTAAAGGCGGAAATATCAAGGTAGGAAAGCGCTTTCTTTTCTCCAGGACGAATGTGCTTCAATTGTTAGTGAGGATAAAGGTACCATTAACTCCTCTGCTAATAAAGATAACATTATCCTTGTGGTCTGAGGCTCACAGGTAAAATATTTGGATCGTCCCTTCCTTAACAGTGATTTTAAGATGAGGAAACTTGTGTTAGTGATATAATCAACAAAGTGGATAATATGTCAGGTAATGGAAATAAGCCCATCATCTGCCTCAGAACTGGTGGAAACGATATTGGAAGGGAGGGAGACAGAAGCTACTAGTTTAGTACATGACAGCTGTAGATCTAATTAAGGCTAAGTGAGGGGGGGTCTCGTAGTGGGCAATAAATGGATGTCTAGGGAAATTGGGGTAAATTGCTGGCCAAATAGATAATGCAAAGAACTTGCAATTGGAACAACTTCTATAGCAAACGTGATATGCATGCAAGGGATGGAGTACGTGTTTCTGAGGGGGCCACTGCTAAATTGACTAGGACTTTAAACTGATAAAAAATAGAGGTATGAGTATGTATCTACCTACTTGGAGGGTATTCCAAGGATCAACGCCCCCGGGGCCAGGTCCACGACCAGGCCTCCCTGTGGATCAGGGCCTGATCACCCAGGCTGTTAGTGTTGGCCGCACGTAGTCCAACACACGAACCACAGCCCGGTTGATCCGGCTCCCTCTTGAATGCAAAAAGGGGTCTATTGGTAATTCCCCTTGTGCCTGGTGGGAGACTGTTGAACAGTCTTGAGCCCCGGACACTTATTGTGTTTTCTCTTAGTGTACTAATGTCACCCTTCTTTTCATTAGAGGTATTTTGCACCGCCTACCCAGTCTTTTGCTTTCGTAGGGAGTGATTTCTGTGTTCATATTATGGACCACTCCTTGGATTTTTCGAAGTACATATATAGATTATGTTATCTCTCTCGCCTGCGTTCCAGCGAGTACAAGCCAAGTGCTTCCAAGCATTCCAAGTAGTTAAGCATTCCCAGTAGTTATGTGCAGTAAAGGTTCTCCGTACATTCTCTAGCTCTGCAATTTCACCTGCTCTGTGTGCGAAACAAATAGGTTGCAGCACGAGGGATGACTGCCACAAGAATTGTCAAGAAACCTCACAGAAATGTTGGAAACACATTGTTCATCACATAATTACTAGTAAAAGCAAAGGAATTGGCCAACAAACAGAAACAGTAGAGGGCAGCGAGTAACTAACTCCCTTAAGGTTTGCTATACTAATAGAAGAATTGTAAGAAATAAGATGGACTGGCTAAGATTAATTGCATGTTCAGGTAACATAGATATTATTGTTATAACAGAGACCTGGTTCAACCTGAAGGATTCAGAAATGCCTTCTGAATGCCATATACAAGGCTATAAATTATTCTACACTGATAGGGTCAATAGTAAGGGTGGTGGATATATAAAAGTGGAAGCGACAGACACTGAATCTATTTGCTTACATTTTCTCCTGGGACGTGGTGTGATTTACAGGCCCCAAAATCTTGATAAGGAACACAGTAAACATTTTCGGGAGAAAATTCCTAAGGCATCTTCATATGAAAATGCTGTGTTAATGGAAGATTTTAAGTTTAAACAAATTGATTGGAGAAATTTGACAGGAAATCTTGAGTCTAGCGACTTTCTGGATACGATCAAGAACTGTTTTTAAAAGAGTTTGTTACCGAACCAACTAGAGACAATAATTTGCTTGACTTGGTTCCTGCGAAACAAAGAATCACTAATTAATAATCTTCAGGTTAATGATGGGTTTGGGTAAAGCGATCACAAATCACTCAGTTTCAATATACAATCAAGACAAGTTCCCTGATTTTAGTGCAGCTGATTTTGTGGGGCAGAGGAATTATCTGAGTGGAGTCGACTGGTGGACCTGTTGGAGAGAAATGGTGACCTGACATTGATCATCTTGTGGGTCAGGTAGGTAGAGATGGCTGAGAATACGACATTTTTCAAGGCATATAGTTCAAGTTGGCTAGGTATCATAAGTTCCAAGTAGGAAAGTAGATCAAACATAACTGACCATAAATGGATAAACAATAGATAAAAGTATCTCATAGGAAAAAAAGAGAGGCATTTACAGACGAATCAAAAGACGAGAGGACACTTAAGGGCTCAAAATATAAAATTAAAGAAATCGAAGAAAAAAAATATGATAAAGTCAAGAGAGAAGACAGGTCCACTTAAAAGCTGCTCAGATCAACTCACTGACAGTGACAAGGAAACATGTACAATCTTCAACACACATCCTCTCAGTTTTGACGCAGGAAGATACTAGTGAAAGTCCAGAAATAAAAAAAAAATATTGGTTAGGACGACAAAAGTTATGCACGATCAAAGTCACTAGTGACATGTTAGATAAAAGGACACAAGTGCAACTAATGTGACATTTTATTGTGGCAACGTTTCGCTCTCCAGGAGCTTTGTCAAGCGCCTTGACCAAGCTCCTGGAGAGCGAAACGTTGCTTCAATAAAATGCCACATTAGTTGCACTTGTGTCCTTTTACCCAACATATTGTCGGTAATTCTAGCAACATTAATACACTAGTGACATGGTTCTCAGACAAATAGATTATAACCAAATAAATCACTGGGCCCTAATGAATTGTTCTCAAGGGTTATAAAAGAATGTGAAGAGGAACTTAGCAAACCATTAGTTACACTTGTGAACATATCACTAGGAACTATTATAGTTCGTAGGCCTTCTGCATGGACCAGTAGGCCTTCTGAGGACATGTCTAGTGTGTCGTGAAGATGTGTCTTGTGTACGTGAGGACGTTTCTAGTGTACTGTCTGTGAATCTGAACCAAGATGTCATCCATTGAACAACTTTTCCAGCAACATAAGAAGCTTAGGGTGGCTAAGCTTGAGATACAGCGATTGACTGACGAAAACAAGAGGATTCGTAGTAATCCTCCTGTTGTGAGACCTCAGGTCAGGAGGGAAACCTGGACAGAGGCCGGGCAACATGGAATGAAGCTGAGGATCAAGAAGACGGACAAAGTGGCAGAAACAACAAAGAACCAGAACACTACTGTGGAAACTTTGAACCCATTTTCTGTGCTACTCGACGAATGTAGGTTCTCTACTGGCAACGTCACAACGTGCACCAAGGAAGCATTGGCAAACGAGGGTGAGCTGACATCCCTTGAAACCCAGGCGAAGACCATTCCAATGAAAGCCATGCCAACGAAGACCATCGAGAACATCACGACAAACTCCACCCATGAAGGTACGAACATTGTTTTAGTTTCGGACAGTCAGGTTAAGGTTATGGATGGAGCTTTTTGTCTTAGAGAGAGGAAGAGGAGGAAGAGGGTGTGTTTTCCTGGGGCTGGGATGGAGGATATCGTTAGCTGTCTTGAAGACATCATGAAAGGTAATGAGAGCAATCCTATTATCGGTCTCAGTGTGGGAGGCAACGATGTTGGCAGAAGTAGGAGTGAAGATCTGATAAGAAGGTATAGGACAGCAATAGATATAATCAGAATATTAAGACACTTATGTAACATATGAGAATCTTTACTGAAGAAATGTTTCGCCACACAGTGGCTTCATCAGTCCAATAGAAAGAGAAAAGGTGTAAGGAGAGAGTTTTAGGTAATCAGTCCCTCAGCCTGGAATCGATGTATTCATTCCACCTAGAAAATTCATGGACTGAACACATCGATTCCAGGCTGAGGAACTGATTACCTCAAACTCCTCCTCTCCTTACACCTTTCTTCTTTGTATTGGACTGATGAAGCCACTGTGTGGCAAAACGTTTCTTCAGTAAAGATTCCCAAATGTTGCATAAATGTCTCATTCTTCAACTTGTCGGTTTTCAAAACCATTAGGAAGAAGGGAGAGAACCCTGTGATATGTGGTATTTTGAGGAGAGGAGTTGGAAATGAATGGTTGTCCAGGGCAATTGGTGTCAACCGCTGACTGGGCAAACACTGTAAGGAAAATGAAGTAACATTCTTAGACAACTGGGACCTCTTCTATGGTAGAAATGACATATGTGCTAGGGATGGGGTTCACTATCTAGGTACGGGATGGGAGCTTGGCCCATGCAGTTGAGAGAGCTGTTGGGTCTTTAAACCAGAAATAGTTAATGGTATGGGTTTTCGTGGGAAAGCAATGAATTCTCTGTGTAGTGATAGTGTGAGCTTTAGGCAGAATGAGGTAGAGTTATTGGTGAATATTGGAAAGTCAATGGCACTAGGTGATAAGAACAGTAAGAGGGATAGTGGAGGAACAGAAATGAGCTGGAAAAGTAAAGAGAATGGAGGGTTTCTAAATTTATATTACACTAATAGTCGTACTGCTAGAAATAAGATGGACGAATTGAGACTAATTGCAAGTGCAGGGAACATTGATGTATTTGCCATAACTGAGACGTAGTTTAATATGAAAAATAGAGACATGCCTGCTGAATGTCACATTCAGGGTTTTAAATTACAGTAGATAATCGTTTAACACTGTTTTGTTTGTCGCATTTTTGTTATAACACTATTGAAGAATTGCTGCTTATTTTTGTTTAACACTTCGTAAAATTAACTTACACGGTTCAGTTTGCGGGAGGGAAAAAAAAATTGAGCTCGCGGTCGCCTGCAGAATTGGCTATGGGTTACACCATTGAGTCAATGGGGGAGACCTACCGCCATGCCACCATCAGCAACCCCACCACTCTCCCAGCCTGGTTCATACGTGTGTTGGACGATCCTCTGCTAGAAGCTCGCTATGTTTGTTTAAATACGTATTTTAATCGCCATATCTTAAATTTGTCATGCAATCATGGCACCCAGTAGGCATAAAAGTGTTGCTGAAAGTGGCAAGAAAAGATTTAAGTGTTTAAATCTTAGAATTAACGAAGAAAATAGAGATATTAAACAAGAGATAACATGAGGCCGTAATGAAGCGCCACTTTGTGCACAAAAAGAATGAGGTAAATATGAGTTTGTGTGATTGACTGAATGACTGACTGACTTACTTGACTGATTGACTTACTGACTTGACTGATTTACTGACTGACTTACTAACTGATTTACTGACTGACTGACTGATTTACTGACTGACTGACTGTATTACTGACTGACTGACTTACTGACCTGACTGACTTACTGACTTGACTGACTGACTGATATACTGACTGACTTACTGGCTTGACTGATTTGCTGACTTACTGACTTGACTGATATACTGACTGACTTACTGGCTTGACTGATTTACTGACTAACTGACTGACTTACTGACTTGACTGATTTACTGATTGACTTACTGACTTGACTGATTTACTGATTGACTTACTGACTAAGTGACTGACTTGACTGACTGCACGACTTGACTGACTGACTTACTTGACTGACTTGCTTGACTGACTGATTTACTGACTTGACTGACTGACTTACTGACTTGACTGACTTACTGACTGACTGATATATTGACTGACTTACTGGCTTGACTGATTTACTGACTGATTGACTTACTGACTTGACTGATTTAATGACTGACTTACTGCTTTGACTGACTGACTGACTTACTGACTTATTTACTGACTGGATTACTTGACTGACTGACTTACTGACTTGACTGATTTACTGACTTACTGACTTACTGACTGATTTACTGACTGACTGACTGTATTACTGACTGACTAACTTACTGACTTGACTGACTTACTGACTTGAATGCCTTACTGACTTGAATGACTTACTGACTGACTGATATACTGACTGACTTACTGGCTTGACTGATTTGCTGACTTACTGACTGTTTGACTTACTGACTTGACTGATTTACTGACTGACTTAAAGTTAGACTTTTTCACTGTCAGTTGTACTGCGGGGTAAAATTGAACAGAAATCCATTACAGAATTTATGAACGCTCCAGTACAACCATCGACTTCAGTACCAGAACCTCTACCATCCACCTCAGCCCAGTAGGGCCACAACATAACTCTCCACTCTCCACAATCATCTACAAACACCAGCACCCACAATTTAAGGTAAGAAATACTATTATTTCTGTTGTATTTGTAATCTTAAGCAGTAAAAACAACTTAATACATCACGACAATGAACTACAATTACATATTCACTTTTATTTTTGTAAGATCTGTTGGTCTAAAAAAAAATGTTGTTTGGCTTTTTGGGGCATCCAGGAACGTAACCCTATTTTTCCCATAAGTTCTTCAGTATGTCTAACACGGTTTTACCTAACACGGCATTTTCAGGAAGGTAACTACAGTGTTAAATGACGGTCTACTGCATTCCAAGTAGACAGAAGTATCGGAAAGGGAAATGGGGCGGCACTGTATGCCCGTGATAGCTTGAATTGTTGCATAAAAACGGGTATAGTCTGAAATACGATACTAAGTCTGTCTGAGTAGAATTTTCAGAGGAGCACGAAAAATTTATTTTAGGCGTGATATACCGTCCCACAAACTTGGGTTGGGACCAAGGAAGACTACTGTGTGAGGAAATTGTTAAGGCCACAAGGCACGATAACATAGTAATTCTAGGAGACTTTAACTTTAGTCATATTGATTGGAATTCATTGACTAGGAGTTTAAAGTCTAATGACTTCTTAGAGGTAGTTGGGGATTGTTTTTAAAGCAGTTTGTTACAGAACCTAGAATGGGAAATAACCTGAACTTTTTTCAGGGGTTCCTAAGGAGTGCAAAATGTAACTTTGTAAACTTAACTAACATTTTTAATATATTTCTTAAAACAGATCTAGTCTCTGATATGTGGAAGATTGCCAATATAATTCCTATTTTTAAATCAGGGGACAAATTGTTACCGTCAAATTACCGGCCAGTAAGCTTGATCTCAATTGTCCGCAAATTACTGGAAACAATTATAGCCGATATTATAAGAAGTCATATTGATAAGCATAATATGATTAATGATACTTAACATGGATTCACGAGGGGCCGTTCCTGCCTAACTAATTTACTAACTTAATTCAGTAAAGCTGTTGATATTGTTTATTTGGATTTTAGTAAGGGTTTTGTCTGAGCACTGCACCAGAGACTGTTAAAGAACGTGGCAGTTCATGGCATTGGAGGAAAAGTTATGTCATGGATCGAGTCATGGCTCACCAATAGGAAGCAGAGAGTGTGCATAAATGGGGTAAAATCTGAGTGGGGATTTGTAACAAATGGCGTTCCACAGGGATCAGTTTTAGTCCCATTGTTGTTTATAATATATAACAATGACTTCGACGAGGGAATTACTAGTGATATGATCAAATTCGCTGATGTCACGGAGATAGGTTGGAAAATTGATTCAGTCGTAGATGTCACGGAACTTCAGGAGGATTTAGACAAACTCAATTCGTGGTCAGAAAAGTGGCAGATGCAGTTCAGTGTTGACAAATGCAAAATTCTGAACCTCAGGAATGTTCATAACCCTAGCACATATCAGCTAAATAATGTAGAACTTAGCTGCACAGAATGCAGAAAGGACTTGGGAGTTATGGTAAGCAGCAATTAAACCAAAATAGCAGTGTCTAAGCGTACGTAATAAGGCAAATAGATTACTAGGATTTATATCAAGAAGTATAAGCAACAGAAGTTCAGCGGTTATACTACAGCTTTATACATCATTAGTAAGGCCTCACCTAGATTATGCAGCTCAGTTCTGGTCTCCATATTACAGAATCTATATAAATTCGTTAGAAAGCATTCACCGAGGAATAACAAAATTAATACATAGCATCAGAAATCTTCCTTATGAAGAAAGATTGAAGCCCCTTAAATTACATTCACTTGTAAGACGAAGAATGAGGAGAGATGTGATCGAAGTGGAAAATGGGTATTAACAAAAGGGAATTTAAATAAGGTCTTGAGGATATCTCTCCAAGAGAGAACCCGGAATAATGGATTCAGATTAGATAAGTTTAGATTTAGAAAGGATATAGAAAAGTATTGGTTTGGAAATAGGGTAGTTAATGAGTGGAACACACTATTTAGTAGGGCCATTGAAGCTAAAACCTACTCCAGCTGCCCCTGTTCACCAAGCAGTAAATAGGTTCAAAGATTTTAGTCGGCTCTTATGGGCAAGATTCTAGGGAAGAGGACCGTTGGAACCCAACGGAAATAAACCCACGTGGGTTTATTATCCGAAGAAAGTTGTCTTCTTGCCGTGAGGGATGAGTGAGGAGCGCTACTCCTGGCAACAAAAATGATGTAAGTGTTGAGACAGGTGGGGAAAGTGTTGCCACAGCTGCTGCAGGTGAGTGGTTAGTTGCCACACTCGTTGCAGGTGAGTTCTGAATTACCTCACTTATTGCAGGTGAATGATGACTTGCCTTACTTTTGCAGACGAGTGGAGAGTTACCTGTCGTAGATGGGTGGTCAGTTGCACTCACCAGTTACCTGTCGTAGATGGGTGGTCAGTTGCACTCACCAGTGCAAATTGGTTCTTCAGGGTTGTGTTGCACTCGAGGGATATTTTTTTATTGCGTTCCTTTGTGTAACGATGACACACAGTTTGATTGTACAGTTGTCTGTGATGAGAAGCAGCATTGTTCCCTTGTCCATCATGTGCCAGTAGGAAGAGTCGGGTGAAATGTGTGTTGGCTCACACATTATTATCACTTTTATATTCATGGGGAAGCGTTCAAAGTGTCTGAGGTATAGGAGGCAATCAGGTTTAATCCAAGGGGAGGGTAGCTCCGATCCCGTGGATTAAAAGCCATTCACCAGCACCAAGGTTCACAACGTTTGCCTAGATTCAGGTGACCGACGAAACTGAATATAGTTAGTAGATGCCTTAAGACAAATTTTAATGTTGAGCTGTCTAATACAGGTGGAATTAAGGAAGAGTTAGTGCCGCAGGCAGTCTTAATTAACCTTATCAGTGTTAGCCGCCCTTCTCAAGGTAATGGAAAAGGTGAGAGAGGAGACTCAGGTTTGCCCTGAAACTCGGCAATGTTGTCGTTCCATCTGAGAGAAGAACGCTGGTTCCAGTGTGTTTCTCTACTACGTCCTCTTGATGGTTCTTGGATCAGTGAGTGAGCATTGGTTCCACAGAATGTTTGTAGGCTACGTTTTCTTAATGGTTTTGGGAACATTGGATTCATATAGCGAAATGCCAACAGCATTGAAGAAAAAAAAAGGTTTACACAACAAACTTTTATTTGGACAATGTCTTGCTCAGTGTAGAGCTTGATCACGAAAATTAATTTTATTTTGATCTAGAAAATTAATTTTTTTCCTAAGCCACTGCCTCTGCGACCCGGTCCCAGATTAGAGTCAAGCGTTATGTAGGGTGCCGCAAATGACGTCCTGCTAGAACGTCCTAGAAGACTATGTAGCAGCAGGTGTTGATACAAGTGACGTCCTGGTAAGACTATGAAGCAACAGGTGTTGGTGCAAGGACGTCCTTGTAGGAAGCCCTAAAAAACTATGTAGCAGATGTTATTGCAAGTGACGTCTTGGTAGGCTGTCCTAGAAGACTGTGTAGTAGCAGGTGTTGGTGCAAGTGTCGTGGGCCGAGCTTCTCCAACACCAATCTCTGATTCGAAAGTACGTGTGTTTAATGTCAGTGTTTACACTGCCGGAGAATGTGATGATTGGAGTCAATTTTAACAGTATTCTTCATATTCCTGTCACAGGTGGAGCTGGTTTGCAGTGAAAGGACCACGTGACGATGTCAGTTAACCTCCAGGAAAACATACAGAAGGTAGCCCTACTGCTGAGTGCCACCTGAAAGAATGAGCTGGCCTTAAAGAAACAGGCCTATGGTAGCACTTCTGCTGGATATAAGGTGTCCTTGAAAGGTGAATCAACCTTTTAAGGGTATTCACCTTAAATGGCACGGCACTACTGCTGAACATAAGGGACACCTGAAGAGGAGAATTAGGCTCCACTTGGGGACGCCACTTGTGGTAGTAATTAAGAGTGTAAAAGCCACTAGAAGAAGTCAGGTAACTTTCAGGGAAGACCTCGCAGAAAGATCCAGGAGATTGTCAGCAGTACAAGAAGCAATACAGATGTGGTAATTCATAAATCTCTGGACTGACCTTGGATGTTACAGATGCAACTAGGAAACAATCTGACAGACATTTAGTAAATATGTGATACACTAAAACAACACTAAGGATTACCTTTAACACACGCGCCTCCTCCCTAGGACTTGCCGTGGTGGTTGTGGAGAAAATTGATTTCCACTGGAACCTTGCTGAAGGTCACTGGAGCCCTGAGGTCACTTTGTGGGCTAGCGTGAGGAACAGGTTGACCTACTTGACTCTCTGCCTTGCTGCCCTGAGGCCACTCGTGGGATCAAATCAGGCGTTAGCTGTTATTGAATGATTGTTATCAAGTGTTGATGCTAGTGGTTACTTGGTGTGACCCACCACTGGTAACTATAGGTGCCAATAACGGATATCTGGTTGTTCTCTAATACTCACCACTGGTAACTGTACATGTACCAGTGATGCATACCTGTTACCAGTTTTGAGGGTTTCCCCTGCTCACTCTACCTTTGCCTGGAGCCTGGTTTTCCTGTTGACTACCTAGTCAACCAGGGTACAGGAGCTAGCTGCCTGAAGGCCCACATGACCATCCCAACCCAGCTAATCAGGTATTTGCTTGAGGTATTAGCCCAGTTTCATCTTAAAAACTGTTAACTTCGTTTCAGCAAAATCTTCTCACATTTCCTGTCAGTAGACTCTTGAAGGGTCTATGACTACGAATGTTGGCACACAGTTCTATAATTGTACTCACTTAAGTAAGTTGTAACAGCAATCTCCAGATTAGTGAGCTGGCCCTCATATGCATGCATTTATTTTCAGGTATCTCTTCTTTATTTTCAGAGAGAACTACCCAAATGCTTTGATGCATTCCAGATGGTTTAGATGTTCTGTTGATGATACGTACGCACAATACGACCTCTGTACAATTTCCAGCAGTGGCATCCCTCCTACCTTGAAAGATAGTGTCTTCAAAATATTAAAGTCTTCAAAGTACCATTGATTTGAACAGCACTATCATTAGGTATTCCCCCCAAAATGTTACCTTTAAGTGGTTACTTCATTTTTTTTTTTTTTGGGGGGGGGAGGGTTAAGTTTATAAATTAGGTTGGTATCATCCGATCAGTTTCAAATCTTCAAAACTGGTGTAGTGAAACTAGGGAAAGTTTCGTGCAATTATTAGCATTTACAGGTGCCCTTTGGTGAATGCCCTCTGGTGAATGCCCTATGGTCAATGCCCTCTGGTCAATTGTATATAAACCATTCCCGGTTTTGGTTTTCATGAAGCAACTTGAAAAGGCCTCTTCTGATCAGCTTCAAGCTTTCAGTACTGATGCAACTTACTTAGAAGTTTGGGACTGTTAATACAGTATTTAGATACCAATTTGACAATTTTATTTTAAAAATTGGTGCATTGTTTATATGAAATATCTTGAGTATGCCTAATCTGAATGACTAAAATCGTGTTAATGACAGATGCATCTTATAAGATGGTAGACATCTTATAAGTTGAGGCTATGTTGGTAAAATTCACTAATTTATTGTAATTGTTAATAAACTTTGATTAGCTGAACTCCATGTAATAACTAATGACTAACTCTTCTGGTAGGCGTTAGACTTACAAAGTTAGTGAATCTTACTTAGAGTAAGATTTTAGCTTTTAGTGGACTTCATAGCCTTCATTTTGCTATTTTACTATCCTTCCTACGAGGTTTTCATTTTAACTTGAGATTCCGTCACGCAATAGGCTTCAAATTTTCAATGCTCATGTACTGTAAGTAGGGAAAGGTTCTTGCAACTATTGGCTTAAGCTGATTTTCTCTTGTCATTGTTTCGCAGACCATTCCCGATTTTAATTTCTTTGCATTACCTTTAGAAAGCATCTCCCAATCGGCTTCAAACTTTTAATATTGGTGTGTCCTACTTAGAAGAAAGTTTGGATTGTTATTGAAGAATTTACAAGGTGCAATCAAAAAGTTCCCGGATTCGAATTTTCGTGTGCTTCCTGGGAGAAAGCACACGAAAATTCGAATCCGGGAACTTTTGATTGCACCTTGTAAATTCTTCAATAACAATCCAAACTTTCTTCTAAGTATAGATCACACAGCACATTACACTCCTTTGTGACTTGGCATGGCGAGTTTCAGTGTGGTTAGTTATTCTCTTGAGATTAGACGGGCATTTTTTTTTTTTTTGTCGTGTTGGCAGTTCGTTGTTGGAATTTTTGGTGTAAAGCAATGGAATCTTTAAAAGAAAGAGAATAGCATGTGTGTGCGAAATTCTGTTTGAGGTTCGATAAAATGGCTAGCGAAACTCACAAAATGCTCCAGCAAGCATTTGGCGATGAAGCAATGGGTCAAGCAGTGTTTTGAAGGTTTCTCGACTCAAAGCAGAACAATTCGCATTTGAGAATGATGAACACTCTGGTCGCATTCATCACTGTCAAAAAACAGATACCAACATTGAAAAAGTGAATAGGTTGTAGGAATTTTTTATGGGTCGTGTCAAAACATTTTGACAAAATTTGAACCTCAGGCGAGTGGTTGCGAAATTTGTGCCCCATTTGCTGACTCAAGACCAGAAAAACCATAGTTTTCAGACCAAAGACAACATGGTAGTCGTCCCCCAGCTTCTCTACTCCCCAGATGCAGCCTCCCGTGACTTCTTCATCTTCCCAAAAATAAAAATGGCGCTCAGAGAGCGGCGTTTTCATGACGTGGAGGAGATTCATGCAGAACCGCAGGCCGTGCTAGACACCATCACGAAAGAAGAGTTACAGAAATGTTTCTAGAAATGGCAGAGGTGCTGGGATCAGCGTATAGTCTCCCAAGGAGAGTACTTCAAGGGAGACAACTTCTACTAGGTGATTAGGTAAGCCTACATTTTTTTTTTTACAGTTTTCATGAATTTTTTTATCTGGTGATGGACCAGGCCCCGGGTGCAGTGACCCCTGGAACACCCTCCACATATAGCACCTCGTATGCATTATTTTTCAAATTTTATTTTTAAAATAGTATGAAACGTCATGATTATGTCTCATCTGAAAAATAAACACATAAGCAGTATATGTGATCCTTTATTGACCTTCGCCCACGCAGTTTTATCGAGTCACAGACAGATCTGTCTGTGACTCGATAAAGCCACTGCGTGGGCGAAACGTTGTCAATAAAGGATCACATTATACTGCTTATGTGTTTATTTTTCCATTGTGTCGGTATTTTATACCATTTATTTCCATGTCTCATCTGAACAGCTTCATTTTCTAATGGTTGAAGCAACTTATGTGAAGTATTGTACACTATATGTTTAGTCACTCAATGTAATGAATTGGGAATGCCTCCTCTGGTCGCCTTCACACTTTTATCACTTGTGTATTTTTCTCAGCAGAAAGTTACTTGCTATATAAATCCTGATCTTCCTAAGGTTCAAGAGTTTACAGTGGACCCCCGGTGTTCGTCCATTTTTCGTAACAGAATGCTGTTCAAGTGCCATTACCAACCGAATTTATTCCCTTAAGAAATAATGTAAAGTAGACTAGTCCTTTTAGACCCCCAAAACTACACTTATAAAAGCATTTAAAAAAATACACTTACATAAAAGGGAGTGTTTTGAGCAGGACGAACACCGGGGGGGTCCACTGTATATTAATTTTCACTCAATAACTAGGCAATGCCTCTTCTGATCGTTTTCAAACCATTAAGGCTGATGCATTTCATAAGATGAATGATACCCTATAAGGTTAGACTGTGTTATTTTATCTTTGAAAACATACTAACATAGTTAAAAAACTTAGAATCTTAGGATTCTGTAGGATAACTGGAGAATGCGTTTTCTGTTGGCTTCAGACTTTCAGCTGGCATGTCTTAACTATAGGAAGGTTGAAATTTTAATGAACTTTGCAGGTACTAATTTAAAAATTGAAATATCACACTTGTTAAGTAATTTGGCTATCAAGCAGAAAATTTAAAGAGATTTTGAAAATGCTTGAAAACTAGAGTATGTGATTTAATTGCTGGATTTCCTTCACTGATTTAAGAGCTATTACTTATATTAAAAATCCTGTGAAATTCAAGTTTTAAGCATAAATACGTATATATTAATTCATTATTTTTTACAATGCTTTGGTCTAGCAAATACCATGCATAAGAGAATAACATGTGAAAGTTTTATTTAGATCAGTCTATTGATTTCTGATTAATACAGACTCTGGCCCTCTGATGATTGTGGCTCTACGGTCCACGAACATTTTGAGGATGTTAAGCTACACTTGCTAGACTTTGTCAATGAGTTGAGCTAAAACTCCTGGTCCTCTTCAAGGAGAGGCAGTAAACTCGTAAGGAGTTATAAAATGCCTAGAAGAATGAAAGGTAATCAAATTCGATCCAAGGAAAGGGAGAATAGGTCCAATTTTTTTTCAAATCTTGAGCCCCTAAAAGGCAGCTTGAGGATGTTGATTTCCGGCTCCTGGGTATCTTGGAAGGGTTGAGCTAGGAGGCCTGATCACAGACCGGGCCGCGTGGGCGTTGACCCCCGACACCCTCTCCAGGTATACTCCAGGTAGAGCCCCTAGGTCTCTCCAAGGAATTGATCTCTGGCTCCTGGATCTTTGCCCGAAACCATAGCCGGGTTGAGACTGTCTTTGCTTTCTTGTCTGAGTTGATAGACGCTAACCGAGTATTTCACATACACATACTTGGGAGAGTTGAGCTATAAGTTTCAGGTCTCTCCAGGGAGTTTAGCTGCAGTTTCTCTGCTTCTTAAGGGATTGAAGCTTCATCAATTGTGCCTCTTACGAAGCATAATGGGGACCTTAGCTTATGGGATACCTGGACAATTTTAGCTGATACCGTTTTAGCTGATACCGCAGCCACCGAAACACAGCTGGTATTTTTTTTATTACAATGTTGGACTGCGTTCATTTCTAGTCATAATTCATAATTCATACACTTGGACATATGCGCACATGGTTATATTCTCTCACGCACACACACACACACACACACACACACACACACACACACACACACACATATATATATATATATATAAACACACATACACACACACACGCACACAAACACACACACAAACACACACACACATAAATACACTCACATAACAGGGGGACACCAACAAAGAATATACCAACAAGTGTTGGATGAAATGCAGCTGAGGAGGTGAAGACGCTGCTAAGTGACCTTGATACCTCAAAGACGGTGGGACCAGACACCTCCCCGTGGGTCCTTAGAGAGGGAGCAGAGATGCTGTGTGTGCCACTAACCACAATTTTCAACACATCCCTTGAAACTGGTCAACTACCTGAGGTATGGAAGACGGCGAATGAAGTCCCCATCTTTAAGAAAAGAGAGAAAAGAGAAACGAGGCACTAAACTACAGACCAATGTCACTGACGTGTATAGTATACAAAGTCATGGAGGAGAGTGGTGGAGCACCTGGCACGGAACAAGATTATAAACGACAACCAGCACGGATTCATGGAAAGCAAATCCTGTATCACAAACCTTCTGGAGTTTTATGACAAGGTAACAGATGTAAGACACGTGAGAGAGGGGTGGGTTGATTGCATTTTCTTGGACTGCAAGAAGGCCTTCGACACAGTTCCTCACAAGAGATTAGTGCAGAAGTTAGAGGATCGGACACGTATAACAGGAAGGGCACTGCAATGGATCAGAGAATACCTAACTGGGAGGCAACAACGAGTCATGATACGTGATAAGGTATCACAATGGGCGCCTGTGACGAGCGGGGTCCCACAGGGGTCAGTCCTAGGACCAGTGCTATTTTTGGTATATGTGAATGACATGACGAAAGGGATAGACTCAGAAGTGTCCCTGTTTGCAGATGATGTGAAGTTAATGAGGAGAATTAAATCAGATGAGGATCAGGCAGGACTACAAAGAGACCTGGACAGGCTGGACACGTAGTCTAGCAACTGGCTACTCGAATTTAACCCAGCAAATTGCAAATTCATGAAGATCGGGGAAGGCCAAAGAAGACCGCAGGCAGAGATCTTGGGGTGAGTATAATACCGAGCACGTTTTCGGAAGCACACATCAACCAGATAACTGCTGCAGCATATGGGCGTCTGGCAAACCTGAGAATAGCGTTCCGATACGTCAGTAAGGAATTGCTCAAGACACTGTACACCGTGTACGTCAGGCCCATACTGGAGTATGCAGCACCAGTTTGGAACCCACACCTGATCAAGCACGTCAAGAAATTAGAGAAAGTGCAAAGGTTTGCAACAAGACTAGTTCCAGAGCTAAGGGGAATGTCCCACGAAGAAAGGTTAAGGGTAATCGGCCTGACGACACTGGAGGATAGAAGGGTTAGTGGAGACATGATAACGACATACAAAATACTGCGAGGAATAGATAAGGTGGACAGAGACAGGATGTTCCAGAGATGGGATACAGAAGCATGGGGTGACCCCTTGTTTCAGTCATAGAGTTGTCAGGAAGTGGAACAGTCTGTCAATTGATGTAGTGAAGGCAGGAACCATACATAGTTTTAAGACGAGGTATGATAAAGCTCATGGAGCAAGGAGAGAGTGGACCCCGTAGCGGTCAGTGAAGAGGCGGGTACAGGAACTGAGTCTCGACCCCTGCAACCACAAATAGGTGAGTACAAATAGGTGAGTACACACACACACACACACACACACACACTGGCAAACCTAAGATTAGCGTTCCGTTACCTTAACAAGGACTCGTTCAAGACACTGTACACCGAGTACGTCAGGCCCATACTAGAATATGCAGCACCAGTCTGGATCCCACACCTGGTCAAGCACATAAAAACCTAGAGAAAGTGCAAAGGTTAGCGACAAGGTTAGTTCCACAACTCAGGGGTCTGTCCTATGAAGAAAGGCTGAGGGAAATAGGACTAACAACACTGGAGGAAAGAAGGGTCAGAGGAGACATGATAACGACATACAAAATACTGCGGGGAATCGACAAGGTAGACAGTGACGGGATGTTCCAGAGAGGGAACACAGAAACAAGGGGACACAACTGGAAGCTGAAGACTCAGATGAGTCAAAGGGAAGTTAGGAAGCATTTCTTCAGCCACAGAGTAGTCAGAAAGTGGAATAGTCTAGAGAAAGACATAGTGGAGGCAGGAACCATACACAGTTTTAAGACGAGGTATGATAAAGCTCATGGAGCAGGGAGAGCAGATACCCAGTAGCGGGCAGCGCAGAGGCGGGGCCAGGAGCTGAGTCTCGACCCCTGCAACCACAATTAGGTGAGTACAATTAGGTGAGTGCAATTAGGTGAGTACACACACACACTTGTCAATGCTCAATAATAACCAACATGGAGACAGAAACTCAAAGGTTAATTCATCTGTATGTATTTCGACCTCCTTCTGCGATCCTCTTCAGCAGATACATAAGTGAAAGGAGACATGAATATACAGGGAAAGGTTGCACCTCACCCCGTACAGGGGAGTGGCACAGGAAGTGTCAGGTAGTGACTGGTGAAGCCAAAAATTTGGGTAAGAAGTTCCTTCGTGCTATGTGATTCCTGATTTTGTGTTGGCGTTGTGTATTAGAATGGATGTTGGTGTGTTCTTCTTGAGGGAGAATTTTGAAATGACGTCTGACTTCCATTGTTCCTGTGAGATGTTGAAGCTGGAGGTGGTAGTTATGAGGGAGATTCTATGATTTTGCTGTTCTAGTAGTGTGATTTATGTATGGCGGTGGCAGCTCCCAATGAATATTGTGATTGTCGATGCTGACTTGTTGAAAAACGACTGAATTGTCCAGTACATAACTTAATGTCCTCTGGTGTTCGATGATCCTTGTGAACAGTGTTCCGCCTGTCTCTCCGTTGTATACTTACAGGGAGTTTACCTGGAGAGGGTTTCGGGGGTCAACGCCCCAGCGGCTCGGTCTGAGACCAGGCCTCATGGTGAATGAGGGTTTGATCAATCAGGCTGTTACTGCTGGCCTCACGCAAGCTGACGTACGAGCCACAGCCCGGTTGGTCAGGTACTGACTTCTTGAAGACAGCCAGGGATCTATTGGTAATATTCCTTATGTATGCTGGGAGGCAGTTGAACAGTCTTGGGCCCCGGACACTTATTGTGTTGTCTCTCAATGTACTCGTGGCGCTCCTGCTATTCATTGGGGGAATGTTACAATCTTTGCATGGTATCTGGCAAACTCCTGGTGTGTCTTGGGAAGTTGAATGTTTGTGTTTCTTGAAAAAGATTCCCCAGTTTATTTGCATAGAGAGTGATTGTGTTGGTCACTTTACTGAGACGGTTGAATGTTCCTTGGTAGGAGGGTACCATGAGTTGAGGTTTGTTAGACGAAGTTGAGTTTTTGTGAACTGAGGTTTTGTAGTAGCTAATGTTTGATTTCTTTTCTCCTTGCTTAATAAACCAGCCAGGGTATCCTGATTTGGAGAATTGTGTTCTGAGGATTTTTTTTCCCTTGGTCTATCTTTGAGGGGCTGCATATCCTGAGTGCACTTAAAAACAGCTGGAGCTTTTAGTCATCTGACCGAGGCCTTCCACTGGTTTATCGGTCCACCTTCTTGATCTGCATTGAATGATGGCTGTAGAAATGAACACACGTGGATTTGCATATGTATACATATGCACAAGCACACATATGCGCATGCATGCACATGTTCATTGGCTACACGATGTTTCGCCATACCCCGGGGCACCATGCTTGTTTTCAAAGATATTTCATCAAATCCTTCCACATGCAGTGGACAACGGAAGAGATTTGAAATGCTTAACAATTCGCTAAGAGGCGAAATTATTTACAAACATTGTCTCTACGTCAACAGCAAGACTCGAACCTGCAAACTCTGTATCAGAGTCCACAATACTTTACCACGGAGCCAGACCCCAGATAACTATGGGATCATAGCAGAAGCTTGTAGGTATGGGCGCACAGCCGAGTTTGCAGGTTCGGGTCCTGCTGTGGACGTAGAGACAACGTTTGTAAATAATTTCGCCAGTTTGCGAATTGTTAAGCACTTCAAATATATTTCGTTGTTCACTGCATGTGGCAGGATTTGATGAAATAACATTGAAAACAAGCATGGTGCCCCGGGGTATGGCGAAACATCGTGTAGCCTCAGCTAGGTGCCCATACTTATCTGGGGTCTGGCTCCGTGGTAAAGTACTGTGGACTCTGATACAGAGCTTGCAGGTTCGAGTCCTGCTGTGGACGTAGAGACAATGTTTACATATATATATATATATATATATATATATATATATATATATATATATATATATATATATATATATGTAAAGTACTGTGTACTCTAATACAGAGTTTGCAGGTTCGAGTCCTGCTGTGGACGTAGAGACAAAGACAATGTTCGTAAATAATTTCGCCTGTTTGCGAATTGTTAAGCCGGACTTGGGTCCTGGAAATGGGAAGTACAATGCCTGCACTTTAATCTCTCCTCATAAGACTTACCTCTCTGTTTCGGGACTAAAAGTGTTGCTAATTTTTGCACTTTCTCCAATTTTGTGATGTGTTTGACTAGGTGAGGGTTCCATACTGGTGCTGCATACTCTAGTATTGGCCTGATGTACATGGTGTACAATGTCGTGAATGACTCCATACTCAGATGTTTTAACGCTAATCTCAGGTTTGCCAATCACCCATATGATGCAGCAGTTATTTGATTGATGTGTGCCTCAGGAGACATGATCGTTATAATGCTTACCCCAAGATCCTTTTCTTTAAGTGACGTTTGCAGCCTTTGATTCCCTAAGCTGTATGCCGTCTGCGGTCTTCTGAGTCCTTCCCCAATCTTCATGACCTTACACTTACTGGGGTTAAACTCCAGGAGCCATTTGTTGGACCAGACTTGTAGTCTGTCCAGATTCCCTTGTAATCTTAACTGATCCTCTTCCGCTTGTATTCTCCTCATCAGTTTCACATCATCAGCGAACAGTGACACTTCTGAATCTATTTCTTCCATCATGTCATTCACATATATAAGAAACAGCACCGGACTTAGGACTGACCCTTGTGGAACCCCACTCGACATGCGCCTACTCTGACACTTCATCACGTACCAACACTCATTGTTTCCTTCCTGTCAGATATTCCCTGATCCATTGCAGTACTTTCCCTATTATTCTTCCCTGCTCCTCTAATTTTTGCACCAGTCTCTTGTGTGGTACTGTGTCAAAAGCCTTCTTACAGTTAAAAAAGATGCAATCTACCCATCCCTCTCTCTCCGTGCTGATTGTCATGTATGAGCCCAATCTTTTCAATGTGTTCCACAACTCTTCTCCTGATGATCTTTTCCATGACTTTGCATACTATACAAGTCAGTGACATTGGTTTGTAGTTTAACGCTGCCTGTCTGTCTCCTTTCTTAAAAATTGGAACTACATTTGCTGTCTTCCACGCCTCAGGCAATTGTCCAGTTTCGATAGATTTACTGAAGATTGCTGCTAGCGGCACACACAGTTCCTCTGCTCCCTCTCTCAGTATCCAAGGAGATATGTTATCTGGGCCCACCGCCTTTGAGGTATCTAGTTCACCTAGCAGTTTCTTTACCTCTACCTTGGTTATGTGTATTGTGTCCATCACCTGCTGGTGCACCCTACCGCCACGGTTTGCTGGAAGCATTCCTGTCTCCATTGTAAATACTTCTCTAAATCTTGTGTTTAATTCATCACATACTTCCTGGTCAATCTTTGTGAGCTCCCCTCCTTCTTTACTCTGCTTGATTACTTGGTCCTTGACTGTTGTTTTTCTCCTAATGTGACTGTATAACAACTTTGGTTCAGATTTGGCTTTTGATGCTATGTCGTTCTCGTATTGCCTCTGGGCCTCTCTCCTTATCCCAGCAGATTCGTTTCTGGTTGTTCTGCTCAACTCCTTGTTTTCTTGAGTCCTATACCTTTTCCATGCTTTAGCACACTTGGCTTTGGCCTCTTTACACCTACAGTTAAACCATGGGCTCACTCTGGTCTTACCATTTTTTCTGTTACCCTTTGGTATGAACATCTCTGCCTCCCTGCACTTAGTGGTCACTAGTTCCATCATTTCGTTTACTGTCTTTCCCTCTAGTTCTTCTTTCCCACTGCACTTCATGCAGGAAACTTCTCATTCCTATGTAGTCCCCTTTTTTGAAGTTCGTCTTCTCTCATTGTTCCCGCGCTGCTGCATTCTCCATTTTTAACTCTACAAGGTATTCAAAACTCATGACATCATGATCACTAGCGCCAAGGGGTCTTTCATGTGTGATATTCCCTATGACTGAACTATTCAAGGTGAATATGAGATCCAGCCTTGCTGCAACATCCTCTCCCCTCTCTCTTGTTGTATCCCTAACATGTTGGTGCATGAAGTTCTCCAATACAGTCTCCAGCATCTTAGCCCTCCATGTTTCTGGTCCCCCATGTGGCTCTAGGTTTACCCAGTCAATCTCTTTATGATTGAAATCCCCCATTATGAGTAATTTTGTCCTACCCATATGAGCCTTCCTGGCCACTTCAGCTAGTGTATCCATCATTGCCCTATTGTGCACATCATACTCTTGTCTTGTCCTCCTGCTGTTCAGTGGTGGGTTATACATCACTACTATCATCCCCTTTGGACTCCCAGTCTGAAGTATTCCAACAATGAAGTCTTCTGTTTCTCTTCTGTCCATTCCTTCCATTTCCTCAAAACTCCACTGGTTTTTGATGAGCAGTGCTACTCCTCCCCCTCCTCTGTTCTCTCCGTCTTTCCTCAGGATCTGATATCCAGGTGGAAAGATTGCATATGTTATCATCTCTGTAAGTTTTGTCTCTGTTAGTGCTATGATGTCAGGTGATGCATCAATGATTCGTTCTTGCCACTCTTCACTCTTATTTGTTATTCCATCTGCATTGGTGTATCATATCTTTAGCTTCCTTTCCATTACTGTATTTTGGGAGATAGGAGAGGAAGGTGCAGGCTGGGGGTGGGAGGCAGGGTAGAATATTATTGGAGGTTACTGTGACTGTGAAATTAGTGCTTACGGGGCTGGGGGCTATGATGTGTGGTTTGTTTGTGGTTATTGTGTTTGGTTGATATATGGTGACAGGGGTTGAGGGGTTTCTATAAGCATATGTGTTTGATTTTACCCCAGAGGCTGTTCTTTCCTGTCTGCCATTGTCTGTCCTGTCTCTCTTTCCTTCCACTGGTTTTGTCTTGCTCTCACTTTCAGTTATTCCCTTTCTTTTTATGTTCTGTCTCGATTGAGGTACACTTTTTGATATTCCTGAGAGTCTTTTAACAGTGGTTTATGTTGTAGTATCTTGTTCCGTACCACTTCCGTCTTGAATGTCAATTTGATTGGTCGATGTTTTTCCCTCGAATACCCCCCAAGTCTGTGAAAATTTTCTATCTGAGACATGTCCTTCTCTCCTGTTATTGCAATGATGCTCTTAATCTCTGTTTCTTCCCAATGCTTTCTTTCATCATAGGTCTTCCCTTCAGCCTCCTGAAGCCCATGAATAATTATTGACCTCTCCCTCCCTTCTTCCCATTTCTTTTCTCTCAATATCTCTGGATCTGATTTAAGCATATCCTTTGTTGTTTTCCTTATCATCTCCTGGACACTCTGATGGCCTGATAGTACTTCTGCTAAAGACTTCTTAGCTCCATTCCCTCCTTCAGTCCCTCCTGCCTACTGATGTTCCCATTTCAGTCACCTTACTTCTTTCGGACATCATCTTTATATCTTGCTTCAGCACATCCATTTCTTCCTCCAGTCTTTGTATCTTTGCCTCAGCTACTACAGCTCGTGATTCCCACTTCTTGCTCTCTGCAGATATCTTCTCTAACATGTTATTGTAAAGCTCATTTAACATTTTTTCCCATTCTTGATCCTTCATCTTTGTGTAAAAATGTGTGTTATGGAGGGGGAGATTTATGATCTAATGTGTTAGGTTAAGTTTGTCTGAGTATGTGTATACGTGTGTGTGTGTGAGTGTGTGTTTGTGTGTGTGTGTGTGTGTGTGTGTGTGTGTGTGTGTGTATGTGTGTGTGTACTCACCTAATTGTACTCACCTAATTGTGGTTGCAGGGGTCGAGACTCAGCTCCTGGCCCCGCCTCTTCGCTGTCCGCTACTGGGTCTCTGCTCTCCCTGCTCCATAAGCTTTATCATACCTCGTCTTAAAACTATGTATGGTACCTGCCTCCACTATATCTTTCTCTAGACTATTCCACTTCCTGACTACTCTGTGGCTGAAGAAATGCTTCCTAACATCCCTTTGACTCATCTGAGTCTTCAGCTTCCAGTTGTGTCCCCTTGTTTCTGTGTTCCCTCTCTGGAACATCCTGTCACTGTCTACCTTGTCGATTCCCCGCAGTATTTTGTATGTCGTTATCATGTCTCCTCTGACCCTTCTTTCCTCCAGTGTTGTTAGTCCTATTTCCCTCAATCTTTCTTCATAGGACAGACCCCTGAGTTGTGGAACTAACCTTGTCGCAAACCTTTGCACTTTCTCTAGTTTCTTTACGTGCTTGACCAGGTGTGGGTTCCAGACTGGTGCTGCATACTCTAGTATGGGCCTGACGTACACGGTGTACAGTGTCTTGAACGATTCCTTGTTTAGGTAACGGAACGCTAATCTTAGGTTTGCCAGTCGCCCATATGCTGCCGCAGTTATCTGGTTGATGTGTGCCTCCGGAGACGTACTTGGCGTTATACTCACCCCAAGGTCTTTCTCCTTTGCCGAGGTCTGTAGCCTTTGTCCGCCTAGCCTGTACTCTGTGTGTGTGTGTGAGTGTGTGTGTGTGCGCGCGCGTATGTATTAATTTAAACTAATCTAAAATATAACTTTAATCGCTCTTTTGAACGTGCGAAAACACTTTTAAACTGGAAGGATGAGTAGCGTCAAAACACTTATTAAAGTGTGAATGAATGTTTTAAAGATCAAATTAATGCTTATGATTGATTTTCGCACATTTGATTTACGTGAGTTCAGTTTATTGGTATTAGGGCTGAAGTGCTTTAGTACAACTTAAAATAATAATAATAATAATAATAATAATAATAATAATAATAATAATAATAATAATAATAATAATAATAATATTATTTATTTCTCCAAGTATATGATACAACTTATACAGACCAGCTGGCACCAGTGACACACTACAGCTCCTGGTTATGCGGAGCATTTCGGGCAATTTAGGTTAATCTTGTCGTCCAGGATGCGACTCACAACAGTCGGCTATCACCCAGGTACCTACTTACTGCTAGGTGAACAGGGACAGCAGGTGTAGAAAGCACGCCCAATGTTTCCACCAGTACCGAGGATCGAACCACAGACATTTAATGTGTGAGCTGAGTGCACTACAATCCGAGCTACGTGGTCGTAAGTTTTTCTCTTTCCTATGTGCATGTTATTCATGTGTTGTTTCAGTCACGGTACTGCACCTCTTTGTTCTTTTTCTATACTAAACTTACCTAAGTGTAACACTGTATATTATTATTTTTACAATGAAAAAGAATAAATTTTGAGAGGAGGAATACGTGTTTACACTGAGTAGTGAATAACACGCAGCTGAAACACTGAAGGCAGAGCCAGGGATTAGCGAGTGACTCTGAGGCTCAGGAATTAACGTTTAACAGAGCTTACAGAACACATTTCGATGAATTTAGAACACTGTGATTCGTACAATTCGTCTGTTGAAATCGAAAATTGAATATCTGCTCAGAATTTCTGAAATAATATTTTCGTTCAAATATTTTTTCCCGACAAAATGCTTTGACACGATCCATAAGAACTCCTACTGCATTGACAGTGTCCTGGACACTGCATTGGCAGTGTCCTGGACACTGCATTGGCAGTGTTCAGGACACTGTGATGACGACCTTCGTGAATATTCTTCCTTTGAAGAACTCTCAACTGAAAGAAAATATTTTATACAGGTAATACTTTAAAAAGGGCTGCAACAACGACCTCTATTTATAATACAATACTGTAACAACGACCTCTTATGATACTGTAACAACGACCTCTATTATTATACTGTAACAACGACCTATCTTATATTACAATACTGTAACAACGACCTATGTTATGATACAGTAACAACGACCTCTGTTATGATACAGTAACAACGACCTTGTTATATTATAATACTGTAACAACGACCTTTGTTATTATACTGTAACAACGACCTCTTATAATACTGTAACAACGACCTCTGTTATAATACTGTAAGAACGACCTTTGTTATAATACTGTAGCAACAACCTTTGTTATAATACTGTAACAATGACCTCTTTTATAATACTGTAAGAACGACCTTTCTTATATTACTTTAATAACGACCTCTCTTACAGTGATAATGACCTTTCTTATATTACTTTAATAACGATCTTTCTAATGTTCTTTTAATAACGACCTTTCTTATATTACTATTATAACGACCTTATATTACTTTAATAACGACCTTATATTACTTTCATAACGACCTTTCTTACATTACTTTAATAACGACCTTATATTACTTTAATAACGACCTTTCTAATATTAATTTAATATCGACCTTTCTTACATTACTTTAATAACAACCTTTCTTACATTACTTTCTTTTAAAAGTGGCTTCGACGATCTTCCTTTTTATTCTCTCTGTCTATGTCTTTGCCTTCTTGCATGTCTTCTTGTCTTGCTCTCTCTCTCTCTCTCTCATTCTCTCCCTGCCTTGCTGCACACGTTGCAGACATGAGTGAAGGATTACTACTGATTATGAAACAATGGAACCAGTTGCCGAAAAGGATTGGTACGAAATTGAGTTATGGTCGACCAGATATCTGGTGGTAAAGTGACAGCGGAACTTGTGGTAAATCTCTGCCAGTGAACATGACTCTAAGGGAGAGCATCAGAGCATCTGAGCTAGACGAGAGAACGGGAACAGTAGATACAATAGGAGTAGAATAGCAGCTTAATAGCAGTAAGCAGAATAAGAACAAGGAGCAAATATGTCAGTAGATAGAACAAGAGAAATGAATAAATATTGATCAGTAGATAGAAGAGCAATAAATAATTATTTATCAGTAGATAGATCAAGAGCAAGAAATTAATATTAATTAGTAGAAAGAACAGGAGCAAGGAGCAAAAATATTTATCACAGGAGTCAGAAATAAACGTTCATCAGTGGAGACCTAGAGCAGGTGACAAATATTTTAGGAGAATAGAACAAATATTGATCAGAAGAGAACAGAACCATGGAACAAATACTTGTCAGTAGAAAGAGCACAGGACTAGTTAGAAACATTGCAACAGGATCTAAATGTCGTACTGCCGACTTGATCGAAGAAAAGGCACAATGTGTCGATCTATGTAGAGCTTTATCAAGTTATCAGTGAGCTGATAAAGCCCTTCTCTGAGAGAAACAATATCCATATATAAGCTGACTATTCTACTATAGTGTACTTCGAATACTTTACATTTTATTCGAGAGCATCACACAGCCACTTCTTGCTTTTCCTTTAATCAGTCAAGATGTCATTTATGGACTCTGTAGTTGTAAGAGCACACAACGGCGCTGTGAATGGCTGCCCGGTTGAAACGTTAACCAGTCAGCGTGAGGGTTTCACTTCAGACGAATTGACACAATATCTAAATCGCTAGTCTGAGCTCTGTCTCTGACAACGGTTGAGTGCATTTACTGGTCTCCTTTGTATGAGTTATAAGCCAAACGCTGTGAGCAAACTCACTTTGCTCTCTCACTGATTGTTATTGTATGGTATCTGCTACACTGTTGTTCTCGCTGTGTATTGGTGGTGTGAATATGCGGGTGTTTGTTCTTACTTTTATTACTCCATTTTCGTGCCTTGGCCGGTTGCTTCACTTAGGAGCAGGTGCCACAGGCTTTTCATTTGCATCTGTGTTCGTAATAGCAACGGCTATCTTCACTATTGCTACACCACAACCACATGCGTGTGCGTGGTGTGTTCTCACCTATTTGTGGTTGCAGGGGTCGTGTCACAGCTCCTGGTCCCGCCTCTTCGCTGATCGCTACTAGGTCCACTATGTTAGTTACCATTTTGTCCTAGGCACATGTCGATTAGATAATAGGCCTGTTGTATGTGTGTATGTAAGGAAACACTTCGAAATGTTTCCGCCCCGCCGGGTGTGTGTGTGTGTGTGTGTGTGTGTGTGTGTGTGTGTGTGTGTGTGTGTGTTTGTGTGTATGTGTGCGTGTGTACTCACCTATTTGTGGTTGCAGGGGTCGATCAATAGCTCCTGGCCCCGCCTCTTCACTGATTGCTACTAGGTTCTCTTTCTCCCTGCTCCATGAGCTTTATCAAACCTAGTCTTAAAACTATGTATGGTTCCTGCCTCCACTACGTCACTTTCTAGGCTATTCCAGTTCCTGACAACTCTATGACTGAAGAAATACTTCCTAACATCCCTTTGACTCATAGGAGTCTTCAACTTCCAATTGTGACCCCTTGTTTCTGTGTCCCCTCTCTGGAACATCTTGTCTCTGTCCACCTTATCTATTTCTCGCAGTATTTTATAATGTCGTTATCATGTCTCCCCTAACTCTCCTGTCCTCTAGCGTCGTCAGGCCGATTTCCCTTAACCTTTCTTCGTAGGACAATCCTCTTAGCTCTGGGACTAGTCTTGTTGCAAACCTTTGCACTTTCTCTAATTTCTTGACGTGCTTGACCAGGTGTGGGTTCCAAACTGGTACTGCATACTCCAGTATGGGCCTGACGTATATGGTGTACAGAGTCTTGAACGATTCCTTAGTGAGGTATTGGAACGCTATTCTTAGGTTTGCCAGCCGCCCGTATGTTGCAGCAGTTATCTGATTGATGTGTTCCTCAGGAGATGTGCTCGGTATTATACTCACCCCAAGATCTTTTTCCTTGAGTGAGGTTTGCAGTCTTTGGCCACCTAGATTATACTCTGTCTGCGGTCTTCTTTGCCCTTCCCCGATCTTCATGACTTTACATTTGGCAGGGTTAAATTCAAGGAGCCAGTTACTGGACCAGGTTTGTAGCCTGTCCAGGTCTCTTTGTAGTCCTGCCTGATCCTCGACTGATTTAATTCTTCTCATTAACTTCACATCATCTGCAAACAGGGACACTTCTGAGTCTATCCCTTCCGTTATGTCATTCACATATACCAAAAACAGCACAGGTCTTAGGACTGAGCCCTGTGGAACCCCACTCGTCACAGGTGCCAACCCTGACACCTCGTCACGTACCATGACTCGTTGTTGCCTCCCTGTCAGATATTCTCTGATCCATTGCAGTGCCTTTCCTGTTACGTGTGCCTGATCCTCTAGCTTTTGAATTAACCTCTTGTGAGGAACTGTGTCGAACGCCTTCTTGCAGTCCAAGAAAATGCAGTCTATCCACCCCTCTCTCTCGTGTCTTACTTCAGTTACCATGTCATAAAACTCCAGTAGGTTTGTGACACAGGATTTTCCTTCCCTGAAACCGTGCTGGTTGTCGTTTATAAGCACAGTGTGTGTGTGTTTTTGGTTGTTTTTCATATATATACATGTGTGTGTATATATATATATATATATATATATATATATATATATATATATATATATATATATATATATATATATATATATATATATATATATATATATATATATGAGAGAGAGAGAGAGAGAGAGAGAGAGAGAGAGAGAGAGAGAATAGTAGAGTAACACCTCTTTTCTCAGATAAATTAATTTCTCATCTCTGTGTGTAGTGCTTCTCTGGAAATATTTCTTGCGAACAGTGTTATCAATCTCTGCGCAATACGAGAGGCGCCAGCTTGCTCGAGTAGCCAACCTCAGAAGCTAAGTTGAGATAAAATCACAGAAGGAGAACTTCAGAGGTAAAGCCAAAGTAGAGAACTAAGTCATGATGCTCAGATATAAAGCTTAAAAATAATGCTAAGATAAACATGAAGCTAAAATAGTAAGGTAATTTATAATGACTTTCATTAATGCATAAAAATTAGAAATTAATGCTAAAAAATAACGGTTGGTTAATTGATAAATTATGACTTGCAGTAATGAAGAGAGACGGGGGGGAGATTAATTATGAAATCCAGATTTAAAGTTTAAACTTAACACTTACTGAAGCAGCTGCTTCTGCTCTTACTACTGATCTTTTAAAGAGAGAGAAAAAGCTTATGCGAAATAATAGGATAATATCTCATTCACATTCATGCTCTTCGTGTGGGTGAAATTCTACTCATAATGTTGGGTCGTAATTTGTAAAGTATAGTCTGCTTCACTTTCCCAGGTATGACATTATAGTAACATACATGTGATAGGTTACGAGAATACTGGTGTCGAAGCCGCCGCCCTTAGGCCATGTGAACTGTCTGGACTCACGAGTAACTTTGGCCACCAGTGGAGTTACCAGTGGTGAGGGCCACCAGTGGAGTTACCAGTGGTGAGGGCCACCAGTGGAGTTACCAGTGGTGAGGGCCACCAGTGGAGTTACCAGTGGTGGGGGCCACCAGTGGAGTTACCAGTGGTGAGGGCCACCAGTGGAGTTACCAGTGGTGAGGGCCACCAGTGGAGTTACCAGTGGTGAGGGCCACCAGTGGAGTTACCAGTGGTGAGGGCCACCAGTGGAGTTACCAGTGGTGAGGGCCACCAGTGGAGTTACCAGTGGTGGGGGCCACCAGTGGAGTTACCAGTGGTGGGGGTCACGAAGGAGCCAGATATCAATGGTAAAACGAGAGAAGCATTGCCGACTAGATTTGTTATGGTCGCTGCTCGATTCGACAAAAGCATCAATTGCATCCCAGCTCTCTCAGGGAGCTCAAAGAATTTTCTTATGCAAAAAAAAAAAATGCGTGTATGCGTGTGTGTGAATGAGTGTGCGTATACATCCATTTATGCATGCATGCTTGTGTTTATATATATATATATATATATATATATATATATATATATATATATATATATATACATATCATACATATATATATATATATATATATATATATATATATATATATATATATATATATATATATATATATATATATATATATATATATATATATATATATCAACAAGTCGGCCGTCTCCCACCGAGGCAGGGTGACCCAAAAGAAAGAAAATCCCCAAAAGAAAATACTTTCATCATCATTCAACAGTTTCACCACACTCATACATAATCACTGTCTTTGCAGAGGAGCTCAGATACGACAGTTTAGAATAGTCCCTCCCAACTGTCACTATCCCAAACTCCTCCTTTAAGGGAACTCAACCTGATGACACTAGAGGATAGGAGGGACAGGGGAAACATGATAACAACGTATAAAATACTGAGAGGAATTGACAAGGTGGACAGGGCTCGAATGTTTCAGGGATGGGATACAGGAACAAGGGGCCACAATTGGAAGCTGAAAACCCAGATGAGTCATAGGGATGTTAGGAAGTATTTCTTTAGCCTTAGAGTTGTCAAGAAGTGGAATAATCTGGAGAGTGAAGTAGTGGAAGCAAGGTCCATACATAACTTTAAGAAGATGTATGATAAAGCTTATGGAGCAGGGAGAGAGTGAATTAGTATCGACCTGTGAAGAGGTGGGGCCAGGAGGTATGACTCGACCCCTGCAACCACATATAGGTGAGTACATATAGATGAGTACACACACACACACACACACACACACACACACACACACACATACACACATACAGAGTCAGTTAAATATACCAAGATCCCTTCTCATCGATTTTAAAACAGAAATTTCCCTGTGGGCCTGTAGGCGGGTGTGAAGACATCTTTCTTTCACATTCTTAAAGAAATACGGCCTTTCTCTTTCCCTCTCCCTCCCCCCTTACCCAATACATTCATTCCTCACTTCACCCGCCTTCCCCAAGCCAGAGCTCCTCCACTCTTCGATCTCAGCAGTCCCCGTCAGGCTCCAACATTATTATTATTATTATTATAATCAAATAGAAGCGCTAAACCACAGGGGTTATACAGCGCTGCATCAGGCTCCAACAGATTTTCTCGGCAGAGCCGGCATGGTGGCACTAGGCCACCATGCTGCTGCCAGGTGTGCAGCAGGGATTGAGTCTTCAATCCTACAGATAGCAACATCCATGCACTCAGTGACTGTCTAGGTTCCTGGAGGCTTCCAGCTGGGAACAGCCAACAGCCCCTCCCAGGAGACAGAGTTGACAGCCACCCAGACTTCACACATCCCCAAAGCAGCTCGTCCTCAAGCTGCTACCAAATTCACTGACCTCTTGAAAAAAGTCAACGATGCCCCATTACCATCAGTCACAGGATCCTGGCACAACCTCCTGCTGTCTGGTAATGCTTGTCTGTCTCTCTCACCTAGAGATGACAACCTCATCCGTCTTCCCTGTAATGCAGCAAGCACCCGCAGGGAAAATGCCAGCAAAAGAACATCTAAAGCATCAAAAATCAGAGCCAAGCGCAAGAAAATAGAAGAGGGAAATACTGATTTAGAACTTATACCAGTACAGAACAAACACTCACCCGGAGCTCCTAACATGAACATTGACCTCCATAATATTACAGCAGGTGAAGAACTTTAACCTTCCAGGATGCTGATGTGTATAAAGCTGCAGTGTTATTTCTACAACACTCAGCAGGTCGTTTTACAGGTTTAAGGCCATAGCATTGAAAGCAAATACTCAATCCAGCATCTGGTAATGTTACAGAGTGCCTTTTATCTGCGCTCATTAGTTTTGTCAATGTGTGCCTGGCTGGCGGTGTCCTGGAGACCATTAGGCCACTCTTCTTCGATACATCACTATGTGCCCTACTGAAAAAGGATGGAGGAATCACCCCTATTGTGGTTGGCAATACCCTCTAATGCCTTCTTGTCAGGGCTGCAGTGAGAATGGTGAGTCACGAGGCTGCTACAAATGCAGAAATTAATTTACCTTAGTTCTGGTATTCAATAAGGCTGAAGCAGCTGCCCACGCAGCACGGGTATATATTACTATCACGAAAAAGTTCTGATTAAACTGAACTTTGCCAATGCTAAGGGATGCAGTTTTTAGATATTTTCCTTCCCTCTAGCCACTCATCCAATCTTATTATAACATGAATGGTACTTGTAAGATCCTGTTTAGTGAACACGGAATCTACTCATATGAAGTTGAGCAACAAGGGGATCCCCTCGCCCATCTTTTTTTTTTTCTATATTGGCAAGCAATCGCAGGAACACTGTCCAGCGAGCTCAATATCCGGATCTTGGATGATGGTACCCTGGCCGGAACTACAGAATCTCAACCACCAGATCACTGAAGATATTAGTGCAGCTTTGAGAAGAGTATGAATAATTGATCCAGCCAACACTGCTTTCCTTGGCGCTCTTCTCGGGTCCAATACCATTGATCTGATTCTAGGAAAAAATCTCGGACCTCAGAATGATGAAATTCCGGTTTGGAGACAATGATGCACATGACCTTTACCTACTCACCAGATGCTTGTCCTTCCCAAAGATTCCCTACTACTTGAGTTGCTCCCAATTCTTTGACCACTAAACTAGCTACAATCACCATGTTGCAATCACCATGTTGCAATCACCGTGATGCAATCACCATGTTGCAATCAACTATGTGTACCTTGTGTACCTCGTGCCACTGTACCTAAAAGGGTTAGGACCTCAATAGGTCACTCTGCATTTATTTTGGTCAACAAGTTTAGTGGTTTACTGAATTAGGTTGTTAGTAATATTATAATGTTAATGATAATAATAATGATATTAGCAGATGATAGTGGATAATAATGAGGGTAATGGTGTAAAAAAAATCAGGAATTGCCTAGTTATTATAAGAAAGAAAAACCTGAATTGGAGAATTCACACAGGCATATTAATTGACACTGAGAGTATTTCCTGAATATTCTGGAATGTTCTGCCACACCGGTTGACAAAATAAGGGATTTATTCCCTCTATTTCATTAGTTACAAGGTTGTTCACATTAGCTGCTTTCTGTATGTAAATGTTCCACTATTGTAATGTAACTTCTTACGTCACATGACCTGTTCTCAGGGGGGAGGGGACCGGTGTGTAGTTGGCATTCAGCTGGGCCGCTCTTCCTCAGTCTGACATTGGCTGGTGCCACTTCTCTACCATACTCTCAAAAAACTTACCCTATCTCTCCTGTTGCTGCCCTTGCAACATTGCAGCAGCACTGATAAGTGTGAAAGTTGTCTGCGATTGTTTTGCATATATATATATATATATATATATATATATATATATATATATATATATATATATATATATATATATATATATATATATATATATATATATATATATATATATATATATATATATATATATATATATATATGTCGCGCCGATTAGGTAAAACTTGCGATTTTGGCTTAAATAGCAACGCTCCCCTTGCCATATAGGACAAGTGAAAATTTGTGTATGCAATAATTTCGCCAAAATCATTCTGAACATAACGAAAAAAATATATTTCATTGTGTTTGTTTATTAATAAATTAATGTTAACGTATCTAAAATATATTTAGTTGGGTTAGGCTAAATTAAATTCCGATTGTTGTAATAAGGTTAGGTAGGTTTTCAAAGTTTCTCTTGGTACAAAATTATAAATTCTTACATTAACATAAATGAAAAAAATATATCTTTAAACGTATAAGAGAAAATTTTAGAAAGGACTTAATTTTAGATGAGTTCTTGCTAATTGACCAGTTTTACCTAATCGGCACGACATATATATATATATATATATATATATATATATATATATATATATAATTTCCACTTCATTAGTCTTCTTGTAGAAATCTTACGACCTTTTTGAAGTTGGTTTCCTTTATTTTACCTAAAACAGATGTCACACTACGACCTTCCTCCTAGTACTTAGTTTGTTTTGTAATCTATATTCTTAAGTCAGTTGATCTACATATGATTTTTAGGTTAGGTTTAAGTTAACGTCAGTTCATCAACCCTAACAAATTAAAGCGCACCTTAACAGCAACAAACGTAAATTGTGCTTGTGGATAAAGCTAGGTTAAGCTGAGTGAACATAAAGCGGGTAATTAATGAGGAAAGTGAGTAAGCATTACCACGAAATCCGACATTTATATTGACACCAAAATTCAGCAAATGTTTATTCATAGTGTGAAAGACCTGAACCAAGCCCTGTTTATAAGAATTTACGTTGATTACACCTCTCGAAGTGACGTGCACGTATCCTAGTGCCTTGCACGTATCCTAGTGCCTTGCAACTCTCCAGAATCTCTTCCGCCCCGCCTTACACTAAATCAATGATTCTATACGAACGACGAAAGTGCGCGTTGAGAAGTATCTTTTCTTAATTTATTAAATCTGTCTTCTATGATTTAAGTAAAGTCACTGGAAGGCAACCCCCTCCCCCCTCTTGACCCTTCAGGAGAAATTAAGTAAGATTCCCTGAAGGGAAATAATTTTCGTCTCCTCAAGGGAATTAAAGGCCTCAAAGTATTAAGTCACGATCCCATGTGAGGTATGCCAGCATATTAGAACCTATCCTAGGTAACTTTATGCGACTTGCATACATTATTTTGTGATAGGTGTGCTTTTCACCATGCCCAGCCCTTCTAGGGCAGGGCAGGTGCTTGCTACCATCTGCAGCTCACAAGACTGCCATTCCCATTAGCCCCCCTGGGGCGGGGAAGATGGCAGACCAGAGAGGCCTAGCTTCTCCCTATGAACCCCGTGAGGGTGGGGAATGTGGCTAGGCCTGGGGACAGTTGGTCCCAACGATGAGGAGGTACTTGTACCTCCTCCCATGGCAGACATTAGTCTGAGATACTCCATTGAAAGGGAACCAAGGCCGGGCCACCACTTGGTAAAGGCCCGGACCGGGAGAGTACCGGGCGAATTAAGAAGATATACCTTTGATATACCTTTGAAGAGTTTCGAGAGTTTATCTACTCTCTGAGCCCGGCCATGGGCCAGGCTCGTCTGGTGCTTGCCTGGTCAACCAGGCTGCTGCTGCTGCTGGAGGCCCGCTGCCCCACATATCCATCACAGCCTGGTTGATCTGGCACCCAATGAAGATACTTGTCCAGTTTCCTCTTGAAGGCTTCTACACTGGTTCCAGCCGTGTTTCGGATATCTTCTGGTAAGATGCTGAATAGTCTGGGACCCCGGATGTTAATACAGTGCTCCCGTATTGTCCCCACCCCACCCCTGCTCCTCACTGGGTTTATTTTACACATTCTCCCATATCTCTCACTCCAGTATGGCAGTGTGCAGATTTGGGACCAGGCCCTCAAGTACTTTCCAAGTATATATTATCATATATCTCTCTCTCCTCCGCTCCAATGAGTACATGTTCAAGACTTGAAGGCGTTCCTAATAATTTAGATGTTTCAATGGCTCAATGTGAGCCGTAAACGATCTCTGAATTTGTTCCAGCTCTGATATTTCTCCTGCCCTGAACGGGGCCGTCAGCACTGAGCAGTATTCTAAGTGAGGGAGCACTAGCTATTTGAAGAGTGTCACCATCGGCATTATTTCCCTTGTTTTGAAAGTTCTCAATACCCACCCCGTCATCTTCCTGGCTGTTGTGATCTTTGTCTTGTTATGGTCTTTAAAAGACAGATCAGCAGACATAATTATTCCCAAGTCCTTTACGTGTTCCTTTCGTTCTATGTGGTGACCCTCTTGCGTTTTGTATATAGTGTTCCTTTTGAGTTCTTCATTTTTTCCATACCTAAGCAGCTGAAACTTATCACCATTGAACGTCATGTTGTTCTCCACTGCCCACTGGAAGACCCTGCTTATGTCCTCCTGTAATTTTTCAGTGTCCTTTCATGCTTATTTTAGTGTCATCTGCAAATGATGATACAAAAGTGTGCTGGGTGTTTTTATCTATGTCTGCTATGAGGATGAGAAACAGCAGAGGTGATAGGACAGTGCCTTGGGGCACTGAGCTTTTGACCTCGCTGATGCTGGATCTTACCCTGTTCACTACTACTTTTTGTGTTGTGTGTGTTAGGAACTCAAAAATCCATCTGCCTACCTTCCCCGTAATGCCTATGGCCCTCATTTTGTGCGCTATCACTCCATGATCGCATTTGTCAAACGCCTTTGCAAAATCTGTGTAAATCACATCTGCATTTTGGTCGTCCTCCAATGCCTCCGTAATTCTGTCATAATGGTTCAGCAGCTGTGACAGGCATGATCGTCCCGCTCTAAAGCCATGCTGGTTCGGGTTATGTTGGTTGTGCTGGTCCATGAACTTTGTAATCTGCCGTCTCATCACTCTTTCAAAGATTTTTATAATGTGAGAAGTGAGGGCTACTGGTCTGTAATTTTTAGCTAGTGCTCTACTACCTCCCTTATGCAAAGGAGCTATGTCTGCACTCTTTAAGGCCTCCGGCAGTTCAACTAGATCTTAGCTCTTTCTCCAAAGAATACTAAGGGCTCTTGCTAATGGTACTTTGCACTGCTTTATAAATAAAGCATTCCATGAATCTGGTCCAGGTGCTGAGTGAGTGGGCATGTTGTCCATTTTTTTTTTCGAAATCTATGGGATTTGTACTAATGTCGGTTAGGTGGTCTGCGCGGCCTTCTGCTGGAGTGAAAAATATTTCTGCATTTTCTACCTTGCTGTCATTTAGTGGGTTGCTGAACACTGACTCATACTGTTCTTTTAGGATTTCTCTCATTTCCTGTTCATCGTCAGTATACGAATCTCCTCTCAATAATGGTCCAATTCTACAGGTAGTTCTTAGCTTGGATTTTGCATAGGAATAGAAATATTTTGGGTTTCTTGCAATATCCTGTATGGCTCTTTGTTCCCTTTGTACTTCTTCTGTCAGGTATGACATCTTAAGTTTTTGCTCTAATTCAGTGATCTCTCGGTTAAGACTATCTCTCCTCTGTTGTAAATGATAATACTCTTTAAGTTACTTTTCCTATCTCGACTGAAATATTGCAGCACATTCAGGGCCCCTTTCAAGGCAGGCGAAATCACAGTCCCAAATCTGTACAGTGCCATAACAACATGCTGGAGATAGAGAGATATGGGAGAAAGTGTACAGTAAACCAAGTGAAAGCAGGGGCACTGTAGGAACAATAAAGGAATATTGTATCAACATTTGTATTGATATCTGTTTCTGATATCTTACCCGAAGATATCAGAAATACTTCTGGGACTAGTGTAGAAATCTCCAAAAGGAAACTGGATAGGTATCTTCTCCAGGTGTCAGATCAACCAGGCAGTGATTAATATATGGGCCAACGGGCCGCCAGCACCAGACAAGCCTGGCCCATGGCCGGGCCTCGATAGTAGAAACACTCTTGAAACTCATCAAAGATATTTCAAAGGAAAAGGTAGAACCTTCACTGTCCATAATAATTTGAAATGGAACGTAAGCGAGGAAGATACATCATAATTCATAGATGGAAATTTCTGGAAAGAGACATTTGTCACAAATTTGCACAACGAAATCACTCGCTGTAAGAACATTTTGCAGACGGTGCAAAATGCCCGTATTGAAAAGTAGGAGTGCAGTGAGTACACTTAGAGATAACACATAAAGTGTAAAGTGACTAGGATTCATCAACACTTTCCTTTCATAGAAAAGAGGAATAAAGTGCAAACAACTAGCTGTCTTCAAGAGGAAACTTGATAACGTTCCTCAGGTTAGTTCCTGATCAATGGGATCGTGGTGCCTACGTTAGACTCCGTGCGGACAGCACCAATAATTTGATTGGTCAGGCGGTCAACCAGCAGATCTGGTCTGGGACCGGACCTCAGGGCAATGACTCCTCGAAATTGTCTAGACAAATTGCGGGTAACTCCATTTCTCCTAACAAACAAAACATCATAATCGTCTTTCAAGGACACAACAGTAACCATAGTACAACAATTGATCTCCTTACTCCCATACAATTAATAATAATAATAATAATAATAATAATAATGACAATGATAGTAATAATAATAATAATAATAGTAACCTCGTTGTACTTTTTGTACTCACGTAGTTGCACTCTCCATGTTGTATTCACCTAGCTGTACTCGTCCAGTTGTACTCATCTTGTTGTACTCATCTAGTTGTACTCGTTCAGTTGTACTTAAATCTTTTTTTTATTTAAGCATTATTCAATGTTTGTACTGAGATGGGTGACATTTAAGTGTACATGCAGAAAGCCGTTGGTATGCAGAGTATGTACTCGTCAAGGTATACTCACCTAGTTGTACTCACCTAGTTGTACTCATCTAGTTGCCCAGATAAGCATCATGTTTTTAGTTAAGCATTTCACAACGCTTACTTAACTAAACCAACAAAACTAAATCTAAACCAACAAAACTAAATCTAACCCAACCAAACTATACCAAATCCTAAACATACCTAACCAAATCAAACCAACCCTAACCTAACCTAGCCTTGATTAATTGATCCTTACCTAACCTAGCCTTGATTAATTGATCCTTACCTAACCTAACCTTCATTAATTTATCCTAACCTAACCAAACTAATTCTATCCTAAGGAAACTATAACTGAACCTAACCAAAGCAAACCAAACCTATCCTAATCAATCCTAGTCTTACCAAACTATAGCTAAAGGAAACCAATCCTAACCAAACCAAAAGTACGGTAACATAATCACACCAAACTTGAGTTAAACCAGTTCATCCTAATCTAACCAAGTAAAATCAAATCAAACATAACCAAACCTAACCTGATCTAATCAACCTAAAAAAAACTTAATATCTATTTAAGCCTCACTAAAACCAACCAAACTAAACTTAACCAAATCTAGGTAAACCTAAACTAACCTAACATAATATTAGTAAACCTAACGAGGAAAACACTGAAATTCCGCAGTATGTTAGATCGGCGAAAAATACACAAAGAGTTGTCACAAGAAATTGCATGATCTAATTAGAGAACAGGTTGCTGAGGTAGTCAGTTATCTCCCTATGAGTACTTTCCCCACACACAATAAAAATAGATATGGAACTTGGATATGAGGTAAAGAGACTTATAGGGAAAGTAGAAAAGCTAACAAATGAATTAGATTGAGGAAATCTTAAGATAAGAAAATTCAGGTGGAGACCAGCCGATATATGCTCAGAAAGTTAGAGTTAGAAAGTTGACAGAGCTGTCAATGTGTTTGGCCTAAAAGAAGAAAGATAATCTGAGATAAAAATTACAAAGAAACAAGGGAGAACAGAAAAGTGAAAAATTGGTGAATCTGGAACAGTGAGATACTTGGAATCTATGTTTATTTTTGTTGGTTGGAGCAGGTGCAGTGGGAAGGACACGGCCATTATGATTTGTGTTTAAAAGTAAAAAATGGGAAATCTAAGTAATGAGAAGGAAGTCAAATTTGAGGGGATCTTTGTATTTCGAAACATTAAACATCAAGGAAGATCGGACAGAAGAGGAACAAAGAGCAAAGAGGGAGAAATGAGAAAGGAGGCAACAGAGAAATGGAACGGGGAGCAAAACATCTATTGTGGAAGGGGTGGAGCAACATGGAAAATGAGTACAGGTAATACCCCAGCACTTCTCAGAGACTCCATGACCAGCACTCCTTGAAATTAAGTAAACAGTGTGTCCAGAGAACAGTAACAGACAGAAGAATCAAATTATGGTACTTACATGAAGTGCGAAATCATAAGAGAAAGGCTTGGGGAAGAAAACCCTGACATAGTATCTATAATGGAGATGAAACTCTTAAGAGATAACAAATGAGGTATTCCCTGAGGGCTACCAAACAGTTAGAAGGAAACGAGGAGGGTAAGCACTAATGGTCAGAAATCACTGCAGATTTGAGTAACTTGGAAACAGGAGAGTTCAGTGACTATATTGCAGGAACTTTAACATCCGGAGAGATACAAGTTATAGTGGAAGTAATATATAATCCACCACCAAACAACAGAAAACCAAATAACAGGGCAATGATTCAAGTACTGGAAATAGAACTATAAGAAATAAAGCTAAACTTTTGGTACTAGGAGACTTCAACCACAAGGAGACTGGTATAACTGGGACCCCCATGGAGGACCAGAAACAATGGAGAGCCAAATTTATGGATGCTCTTATGAAGAACTTTCTGAATCAACATTTGTAGGAAACAACAAGAGTGAGAGGGAGATGAACAAGTGAAACCTGATCTGGTTTTCACGCAAAACGAATATGACAGCAAAAATTAATTATTGGGAACCAATAGGAGCCAGCCATCCTGTGGTACTAAGATCTGAGTATATGGTTGACAGGGAATTGGAGAAAGTAAAGGAAGAATTATCAGAAAAAATGGAATAAACGAAGAAGGGACTAAGATGGCATGAACAGTTTTCTGAGCGAAATGGAGTAGGAAAGAGAACTGGAAGAAAACCTGTATAAGAAGTAATGAAGATAATAGAGTCAGTGTGTCAAGAGGCAAATTAGAGATTTCAAGCATAAAGAAAAGAAGCGGGGAAAACTGATAGACACCAAGTTTTGCTCATGAATGCAAAGAATCCAAAAGGAGGAGCAAGTGGGCTTGAAAAAAAATGAAGATCATCTTCAAATGCAGAAAACCGAGAGGCAAGCAGGAGTGCCAGAAACAAGCAACCAGGAGTGCCAGAAACAAGCAAGCAGGAGTGCCAGGAACAAGACTGCAAGAATGAGAAGGCAGTCTGAAATACAGTTTGAAAACGATTTGTCATCGAAGGTACTGCATAGCCACATAAGAAAATGATGACACTGAAGGTTCAAATGGTAAGGCTGAGGAAGGAGGAAGGGATGGTAATAGAGTATGACTAGAAAATTTGTGAAGTGCTTAGCACAATTTTCGAAGACGTCTTCACAGAAGAAAGTGGAGAACTTCCAGAAGGCTCTGTATTCTGAATAGACCAACACGTACTGGAGAGTACCAACAATATAAAGAAGGAAGTGATGAGATAATACTAGAACTGGATGTAACAAAAGCAATGAGACCAAATAACACATCTCCGTGGGAGCTGAGGGAAGGGGCACAATAATTAGGTGACCCAATAGCAAAGGCACTCAACCAATGTGTTCAGACAGGAAAGCTGCCAGAATATTTGAAAATGGCAAATATGGTTCCTAGTTATAAATGAAGGGGGACAGACAAGAAACAGTAAATTACAGGCCAATATCTCTGACATGCATTCTGTCAAAAGTTCTGAAGATGGTCAGGAAAAGGATATTGGAACACATGGAGAAAAAAACAGGATGAATATAGAGAAAAAAATCCTGTCTTAAGAATTCGTTAGAATTCTATGAGTCACAGTAATGATGCAAGAACAACTGGATTGGGTGGATTGCATTTTCTTGAACTGTAAATAAGCATTTGATACAGTACTACATCAAAACTTAGTCCAAAAATTAGAAGAACAAGCAGAGTTAATCGGGTAAAGAAGTATCTAAGTGACATAAGGCAGAGAGTAATTTTAAGTAATGAGACTTCCGAATCGAAGTGAATGACAACAGGGTTCTGCAAGGATCAGTTTTGGAACCACTATTGTTCTTAGTATATATGAATGACTGATCGGAAGGAATAGAGTCGTGTGTGTTACGGTTTGTTGACGAAATCAAACTTATGAGAAAATCAAAACAGGAAATGACAGACATAAACACCAGCGAGACCTCAAACAGCAGATATGGTCAAGCAAGTGGCTTCTCCAGTTCAACCGAAGCGAATGCAAGATTATACATTTTGGGAAAGGGCAAACAAAACATGAGTGGAGAGAAGCTGAAAATATCAGAGAATGAAAAGGACATGGTGGTGAATAACACCATGTGTATCTCTAGAAATGCACATGAACCAATTAACGGCAGCAGCATGTGCATGATTATCAAACTTCTGAACATTATTCAGGAACTTGAATAAAGAATCCTTAAGAACCTTATACACAATATATATTAGACTAATTATTGAGTACGCGGCCTCAACAGAGAGCCCACACCTAGTCAAACACTTGAAGAAACTGGAAAAGGTTGACAGGTTTACAACCAGGCTATTACCAGAACTGAGAGGAATGCACTGTGAGAAAAGGTTGAAGAAAACAAACCTGACGACCTTGGAGGAGAGAAAGACAAGGAGGAATTGATACGACTGGAAGGGAGAGTTTGAGTTAAGATTACCAGGACCAAGGGGACACAGGTGAAAGCTGAAAACAAAGATTAGCCATTGGGATGTAATGAAGTATTTTTTTTAGTCTCTGGGTGGTTGAGGCAGTGGTGGGGGGCAAACTCACTGCACAGCTTAAAGATTTGATATGATAAGGCCCTAAAAGCCAGAAATCAGTAATGCCGATCAAGATGGCCTAGGAAGTTGGGCCAAGAGCTAGATATTGACCCTCTGCAAATACAAATTTGTGAGGAAAATCGATGAGTACACACAAATACGATAAGACTCTTGGAGCAGAGAGTAGACCTAGTGGCGATCAGCAAAGAGACGGGGGGCCAGTAGATGGGACTCGACCCCTACAACCACAGATAGATGAGTACAAATAGGTGAGTACACCACACACAGAGAATACTATGAGAGCAACAGAGCGATGATGGACACACTAGCCGAGGTTGCCAGAAGGGCTCGCATGAGCAGGGCAAAACTGCTCATCTTGGGGGATTTTTACTATAAGGAGATTGACTGGGAAAATCTTGAGCCACATGGGGACCAGAGACGTGGAGAACCAAGAGGCCGGAGACAATAATGGAAAACTTCATGTACCAGCATGTTAGGGACACAACCACAGAGAAAGGAAACGATGAACCAGCAAGGCTAAACCTCACATTCACCTTGAACAGTTCAAACATAGGGGTAGTCCCACACGATAGACCCCTAGGCGCTAGCAATCATGTGGTCCTGAGTTTCGAAGACATAGCAGAGTTAACAATGTAGAGTGAAGCACTACAAGAAGGATAGGAGAAGCAAAAATTCCAAAAAGAGGACTACACAGGTATGAAGCAATTTCTACATAAGGTTCAGTGGGTAAGTGAGCTAGAGGAAAGACAAAAAATGAAATGTTGGAACGTGTGAGCACAATGTGCTGAAAGGCAGTAGAAAAGTTCGTACCAAGGAGCAACAGAAATAAAGCGAAGACAAAGTGAGCCCATGGTTTACCCGGAGGTGTGGAGAAGCCAAAGCCAAGTGTGCTAGAGCATGGATAAAGTATACAAGGTAAAGGACCCAGGAAAACAGGGAGTTGAGCCAAAGATCCAGAAATGAATATGCATGGATAAGGAGAGAAGACCAGCGTCAATATGAGAATTACATAGCATCAAAAACAAAATCTGACCCAAAGTTGTTATACAGCCACATCAAAAGGAAAACAATAGTCAAGGATCAGATAATCAGGCTGAGGAAGGAAGGAAGGAAGGAGGGGAGCTTACATTGAATGACCAGGAAGCTTGTGAGGAGCTCAGCTCACGATTCAGGGAGGTCTTCACAGTGGAGACAAAGAGGGTTCCAGCAAACCGAGGTGGTAGGGTGCACCAGCAAGTGCTGGACATACTGAACACAGCCGAGGAGGAAGTGAAAAAACTGCTATGGGAACTAGATACCTCAAAGACAGTGAGCCCAGATAATTTCTCTCCTTGGGTCCTGAGAGAGGGAGCAGATACACTGTTTGTGCTACTAACAACAATCTTCAATAAATCTATTGAAACAGAGTAACTGTCTGAGCAGAGGAAGCCAGCAAATGTAATCACGATTTTTAAGAAAAGAGACAGATAGGCTGAACTGAATTACAGACTAGTGTTCTTAAATTGAGTGATGGTCAATGATAAACTCATTGTGTCTGTTATACAGTAGTATATTGAATATATACGTGGTTGGAAGCCCAACCTGCCGTCTATTGTCTTGACTGCCTGAGGGTATGTGTCTAACTGCCAGGGTACGCCCTCACTCGACCCAGCCTTATGGCGGGACAGAGTCATAGCAAGGTTTGAACTATGCTGAAATTACGATATTTGAAATAGTACTGGGAGTCATGCTAGCGTATTTGAAATATGCTGACATAGCTGACAGGTATAGTATATAAAGTTATGGAAAAGAGTGATGCAGCACCCAGAAAGAAATGGGCTCATACATGACAAGGTAACAAAAGTAAATATGAAAGAGAGAGAGGGATGGGTAGACTGCACTTCTTGGACTGCAAGAAGGCATTCGACACAGTACCACACAAGAGACTGGTTGAAAAGTTAGAGGAGCAGGAAGGAATAACACTGTAAAGTACTGCGATATATCAGGGAATACCTGACAGGAAGGAAACAACGTGTGTTGGAATGACACGAGATGTCAGAGTGGGTGCATGTGTTGAGTGGGGTTCCACAAGGGTCAGTCCTATGTCTGGTGCTGTTTCTGGCATATGTGAATGACATGACAAAAGGGATAGATTCAGAAATTTCCCTGTTCACAGATTTTGTGAAGCTAATGAGGATAATACAAGCGGACGAGGATCAGGTAAGCTTGCAAGGGAATCTGGATCGGCTGCAAACCTCGTCTGACACATGGCTCTGGAGTTTAACCCCAGCAATTGCAAAGTTATAAAGCTTAGGAACGGTCAAAGAAGTCTGCAGACAGAGTACAGCCTAAGAGGTCAAAGGCTGCAAAACTCACTCAAGGAAAAGGATCTTGGGATGAGTTTCATACCGAACACATCTCCTGATGCGCACATCAACCAAATAACTACTGCAGCATATGGGTGCCTGGCAAGCCTGAGAGTAGTATTTCGACATTTAAGGAGTCATCCACGAGACTATACACTGTGTACGTCAAGCCCATATTGGAGAATGCAGCATTAGTATGGAACCCACACCTGGTCAAATACGTCAAGAAATTATAGAAAGTGCTAGGGTTTGCAACAAGACTAGTCCCGGAGCTGAGGGGTATGTCTAACGAGGAAAGGTTAAGGGAACTCACCTGACAACACTGGAGGATAGGAGAGATAGGGAAGACATAAAAACATAAAATACTGAGATGAGTCACAGGGATGTTAAGAAGTACTTCTTCAATCACAGAGTTGTCAGGAAGTGGAATAGTTTGGAAAGTAAGGTAGTGGAGGCAGGTACCATACATAGCTTTAAGATGAGGTACGATAAAGCTCATGTAGCAGTGACAGAGTGGACCTAGTAGCGACCAGTGAAGAGGGGGGCCAGGAGCTATGACTCGACCCCTGCAACCACAACTATGTGAGTACACACACATACACATACACACACACACACACACACAACACACACACACACACACACACACACACACAACTAACACACTCACGAAATCGTAATGACCGTGGTATGGTTTGTTTACTAACACACACACACATCAGTGAAGAGGCGGGGCCAGGAGCTATGACTCGACCCCTGCAACCACAAATAGGTGAGTACAAATAGGTGAGTACACACACAAGCACTCACTTTCACAGTCTCACATAATAAAATAAAAAAAAAGTCTACTTTGATATACCTTTGATATACCTTTGAAGAGTTTCGAGAGTATCTACTCTCTGAGCCCGGCCATGGGCCAGGCTCGTCTGGTGCTTGCCTGGTCAACCAGGCTGTTGCTGCTGGGGGCCCGCTGCCCCACATATCCATCACAGCCTGGTTGATCTGGCACCTGGTGAAGATATTTGTCCAGTTTCCTCTTGAAGGCTTCTACACTGGTTCCAGCCGTGTTTCGGATATCTTCTGGTAAGATGTTGAATAGTCTGGGACCCCGGATGTTAATACAGTGCTCCCGTATTGTCCCCACCGCACCCCTGCTCCTCACTGGGTTTATTTTACACTTTCTCCCATATCTCTCACTCCAGTATGTTGTTATGGCAGTGTGCAGATTTGGGACCAGGCCCTCAAGTACTTTCCATGTATATATTATCATGTATCTCTCTCTCCTCCGCTCCAATGAGTACATGTTCAAGACTTGAAGGCGTTCCCAATAATTTAGATGTTTCAATGGCTCAATGTGAGCCGTAAACGATCTCTGGATTTGTTCCAGCTCTGCTATTTCTCCTGCCCTGAACGGGCCGTCAGCACTGAGCAGTATTCTAAGTGAGGGAGCACTAGCGATTTGAATAGTGTCACCATCGGCATTATTTCCCTTGTTTTGAAAGTTCTCAATACCCACCCCGTCATCTTCCTGGCTGTTGTGATCTTTGTCTTGTTATGGTCTTTAAACGACAGATCAGCAGACATAATTATTCCCAAGTCCTTTACGTGTTCCTTTCGTTCTATGTGGTGACCCTCTTGCGTTTTGTATATAGTGTTCCTTTTGAGTTCTTCATTTTTTCCATACCTAAGCAGCTGAAACTTATCACCATTGAACGTCATGTTGTTCTCCACTGCCCATTGGAAGACCTTGCTTATGTCCTCCTGTAATTTTTCAGTGTCCTCTACCGTAGTGACTTTCATGCTTATTTTAGTGTCATCTGCAAATGATGATACAAAAGTGTGCTGGGTGTTTTTATCTATGTCTGCTATGAGGATGAGAAACAGCAGAGGCGCCAGGACAGTGCCTTGGGGCACTGAGCTTTTGACCTCGCTGATGCTGGATCTTGCCCTGTTCACTACTACTTTTTGTGTTCTTTGTGTTAGGAACTCAAAATCCATCTGCCTACCTTCCCGTAATGCCTATGGCCCTCATTTTGTGCGCTATCACTCCATGATCGCATTTGTCAAACGCCTTTGCAAAATCTGTGTAAATCACATCTGCGTTTTGGTCGTCCTCCAATGCCTCCGTAATTCTGTCATAATGGTTCAGCAGCTGTGACAGGCATGATCGACCCGCTCTAAAGCCATGCTGGTTCGGGTTATGTTGGTTGTGCTGGTCCATGAACTTTGTAATCTGCCGTCTCATCACTCTTTCAAAGATTTTTATGATGTGAGAAGTGAGGGCTACTGGTCTGTAATTTTTAGCTAGTGCTCTACTACCTCCCTTATGCAAAGGAGCTATGTCTGCACTCTTTAAGGCCTCTGGAATTTCACCTAGATCTAAGCTCTTTCTCCACAGAATACTAAGGGCTCTTGCTAATGGTACTTTGCACTGCTTTATAAATAAAGCATTCCATGAATCTGGTCCAGGTGCTGAGTGAGTGGGCATGTTGGCCATTTCTTTTTCGAAATCTATGGGATTTGTACTAATGTCGGTTAGGTGGTCTGCGCAGCCTTCTGCTGGAGTGAAAAATATTTCTGCATTTTCTACCTTGCTGTCATTTAGTGGGTTGCTGAACACTGACTCATACTGTTCTTTTAGAATTTCACTCATTTCCTGTTCATCGTCCGTATACGAATCTCCTCTCAATAATGGTCCAATTCTACAGGTAGTTCTTAGCTTGGATTTTGCATAGGAGTAGAAATATTTTGGGTTTCTTGCAATATCCTGTATGGCTCTTTGTTCCCTTTGTACTTCTTCTGTCAGGTATGACATCTTAAGTTTTGTTCTAATTCCGTGATCTCTCGGTTAAGGCTCTCTCTCTTCTGTTGCAACATAACTGTGTTTTTCAGCAATTCAGTAACCCGTTTTCTTCTCCTGTACCATCTCCTACGCTCTCTCTCTATATCTGATCTTCTTCGGGGTTTCCTCAATGGTACGTGTTTCATACATACCTTGTATGCTTCTGTATTCAGCTTCTCTAGACACTGGTGGGGATTTAGGGTGCTCATGTCTGATTCCCATGATATGTCTGATAGCTCTTGGTTTATTTTTTCCCAGTCAATTCTATGGTTATTAAAATTAAACTTACTGAACATTCCGTCTCTAACATTAGTGTCGCAGTTCCCTAACCCTGAGTTAATACTAGTTTGAACTTCTATGATGTTATGATCAGAGTATATTGTTTTTGTAACTGTTATGTCTCTGATTAATTCCTCGTTGTTTGTGAATATCAAATCCAGGGTATTTTCATTTCTAGTGGGATCAATTATCTGTTGGTTTAGTGAGTACTTTTCACAAAGCCTCATTAGTTCCCTGGTATGTGCCTGTTGGGCCAGGGTGCTTCCAGGAGTTATTTCTGGTATAACATTATGGTGCCTCATCTTCCATTTTACATGAGGGAGATTAAAATCTCCAAGGATTAAAATGTTTGGGGTGGGATTTTCTAGCCTATCCAGATAGCTATCTATCTTCTTTAACTGCTCTGTGAATTCCTCCGCAGTTGCTGATGGTGGTTTGTATACTAGATAATTACTAGATTCTTATTTTCCACTTTAATGCCGAGGATTTCTACTATATCATTCGTAGCGTTCAAAACTTCTGTGCAACAGAGAGTATCTTTTATATAGAGTCCTACTCCTCCCTGTGACCTATTAATTCTATCACATCTATACATGTTATAGTTTTCTATCTGAATCTCTCCGTCCAAAACATCCCTTGTATGTGTTTCTGTAAATGCTCCAAACATGGCATTTGCTTCTGATAGGAGTCCACTAACATAACTAACTTTGTCATTTTTATTTGATTTCAGACCCTGAATATTTGCAAATATGAAGCAGGAGTTACCATTTGGGATGTTTGGTCTTTCTTTGTGTTTGGTTAGTACCACTGGTGATGTCCTACCTGGTATGGCCCCTGGTGCCCATACCCCTGGTTTCTCTAGACAACAATGACAGCAGCAGCAGCAGCAGCAGCAGCAGCAGCAGCAGCAGCAGCAGCAGCAGCAACAGCAGCAGCAGCAACAGCAGCAGCAGCAGCAGCAGCAGCAGCAACAGCAGCAGCAGCAACAGCAGCAGCAGCAGCAACAGCAGCAGCAGCAACAGCAGCAGCAGCAGCAGCAGCAGCAACAGCAGCAGCAGCAACAGCAGCAGCAGCAGCAACAGCAGCAGCAGCAACAGCAGCAGCAGCAGCAGCAGCAGCAGCAGCAGAAGACTGTAGTGGAGTGGTGTTGGCTCAGCACGCCCTAACTGCCCAATTAAACCCCCACCCCAACCCTGCTAACTGCCTGGCTGTCATCACACCCGCTGGTAACTGCCTCCTTGCAACTGCACTCTCCCCTTCCCATCCTCCCTCCCTACCACCCTCGCTATCACCCTGCTTTCTTCCCTCCCCCTCCCCTCCCTTTCCCATCCTTTCTCCCTCCCTCCCCCTCCTTTTTCCATCCTTCGTCAATTCCCCATTTTTCCTCCCTACCTGCTTTCCACCCTCCTTCCCACCCTCCCAATCCATCATCCCTCCATCCCTCCCCATCCTCTCTCCCTCCCTCCTTCCCTAACTCCCTCCCTCCCGCTCTCCTCCTCTTTCTCCCACGCTCTCTCTTTACCCCACATGGTCTCTCTTCTCATTCCCTTCTCTCTCTCTCTCACTCTCCACTTTCTCCCCTTCCACCCTCTCAGGATTTATAATAACAATAATAATTATAATAATAATAATTATAATAATAATAATAATTATTTAATAATAATAATAATAATAATAATAATAATAATAATAATAATAATCTTTATTTTTGCAAACACATGTACAAGGTATACAGTCCTAGCTGACATCAATGACATACTACTATATAGAAAGCCGCTTGTTATGATGAGCATTTTGGGCAAATTAGGTTAATTTTGTCCCAGGATGCGACCCACACCAGTCGACTAACACACAGGTACCTATATCACTGATAGGTGAACATGAACAGCAGGTGTCTTAAGGAAATATGTCCTAATGTTTCCAATCGAACCGGGGATCGATCCCCGGTACGAGTAGAAAGCCCCTATCCCCTCCCTCTCCCATCCCCTCCTCATCTACCTCTCCTCTATCACCCCTTCCTCCTTATCATCCCTCCCGCTCTGTCAGTCCTTCTCTATCACCCCTCCCTCTCTCCCATTCCCTCCCTATTGCCCCCTCTCTTCCAACCCCCCTCTCTCTCTCTCTCATTCTTTTCCTCTCTTCCACCTGTCCCTCCCTATTACTCCCTTCCTTTAAATCATCTCCTTTCTATCATCCCTCACACGCTCCTTTCTCTCACTCTCTACTATGCAGTCCAGTCTCCTTTACCGCCCCTCCTCTCCCATCTCTTTTTCCTCTAGCGCCCCTCCTCCCCATCTCTTTCTCCTCTACCGCCTCTCCTCTCCCTCTTTTCCTCCCTCTAATAACCCCTCCATGTTTCTCATCCACTCCCTCTCTCCCATCCCACTCTATTACCCTCTCCCTATCCCCTTCCTTCTAAGGTATTACCTTCCTCTCTGTCCGACTCTCCCTCTTTATATCTACCCTCTCTCTCTCTCTCTCTCTCTCTCTCTCTCTCTCTCTCTCTCTCTCTCTCTCTCTCTCTCTCTCTCTCTCTCTCCACCCCTCCCTCTCTACAACCTCCCATTCTCCCACTAACTCTTTCTCCCGCCTCCTCCCTCTCTCGTACCCTTTCTTCTCTCTCACCCCTTTCCTAGATCACACACCCTTTCTATGTTACTCTCACTCTCGCATCACCTCCCTCTCCAACCCCTCCCTCCCTCTCCCTTTCTCCCACCTTTCCCTCTCAAACTCCCCTTCATTTTCGCTTACCCTCTCACACTCGTCCATTTCCCCTTTCACAGTGACACTACCACCTGACCACTCCTACACGACTCCACTACCCATCACCCACCCCTCCATACTTACCGTCGTGTCCACAAGACTTCACCTCCATTATTGCACCGCCACTGATACCCGTGTAGATTTCAACGTTTCCAGGAACTTCTCATCAACAGAGCTGCCAGACGCGTATCGGCATTTCTTGAAAATCTGCTTAATTTGTAGGTTTATGCAACCTACCCTAACCTAACTGAACCTAACCTAACATAGAGTAAACAGAGTTCGTAAAATTGCAGGGAACACTCAGAGATTGACGTTGGAAATTGTGTAAGAGAAACACAGTAGGAGGATAGGATGGGCTATCATAGTCTTACCTCCAACATTATTTTCTGAGTGGCGGGATTCCAGGGGGTCTCTCTTCAGGATTGTGTAGATTGTCGAGGCTTCGTGTTACCTCCTGGGGATTCTTTGTGACTCGTGAAGGCTTCATGTTGTGGTTGGTGGTATTTCTTGGGGATTTTTTTTTACATAGGCTCCTGATGACTTCAATCCGAGGCTGCATGGTAGCTTTCAGGGATCCTTTGGAGCTCCTAAAGGCTTCATTTCGAGGCTTCGGCGTATTTCGAGGCTGCGGCGTATATCCTGGAAATCCTTTCCGACTCTTGATTGCTTCACTTTAATACCTGGTGGTACCTCCTGGGAAATATTTGTGATGGTTCCTGAAGGCTTCACGTTGAGGATTCGTGTCACCTTCTGGGTAGCCTTCATGTAAGCTCCTGAAGGCTTCCTGTCTAGGCTTTGTGGTACCTCCTGAGGATTCCTAATGAATGCTTTGCGTCGAGCCTTCATGGTACCTTCTGGGAATTTACACATCTACGTATTGTGGTTCGATAATAGAAATATATATATACAATATATATATATATATATATATATATATATATATATATATATATATATATATATATATATATATATATATATATATATATATATATATATATATATATATATATATATATTTCTGGAAGCAGTCATATAGCTCAGCATTTACGTTCAGCTGTCTGGGTATATTTTCACCCACCAAACAGAACAAAATATTAACTCATCTGACAGTACTACTCTCACTTTCTCTGTCTCTCTCTCTCTCTCTCTCTCTCTCTCTCTCTCTCTCTCTCTCTCTCTCTCTCTCTCTCTCTCTCTCTCTCTCTCCCTCTCTCTTTCAAGTAGCATAAGTAGAACCAACTTTCCAAAACAAGAAACAAATTAGTCTTCTCAAGAACAAGAAAATTCAAACAAAAATAGCAAAACACACTGGCCAAGAAAGGCGCTGACAACATTCATGAGAAGCTGATGTAGCGGTTCTTGATTCAAGGATTGGAAGCTATATTCCCTTCCTTTGATAAACCTGATTACCGTTCACTCCCCAGGTGCTGTATGATTCTTACGGGATTAGTGCTACTCCATGAGTATAAAATAATAATAATAATAATAATAATAATAATAATACTAGGCTGGTAGCCAGCAACCACCCAGGGAGGTTCTAATGTCCTGATAAGCGAGTGTGAAACGGGAACCTGTAATTGTTATATACAATTGTAGGATTGTTGGTGTCTTCATTTTGCCTCAAACTCACAAGATTTCAGGTACGTCTTGTTATTTCTACTTACACATAGGTCACACTACACATGAATATTGACGTATACACATTCATCAGTTTTTTCTTCTATTTTCTTAATAGTTCTTATTCTGATTTATTTCCTTTCAACTTCATGAGAAAGTGGAAAATAATCCTTCCTGCGTAAGTCATGTACGTCGTAAAAGGCGACTAAAATGCCGGGATCAATGGTCTAGTAACCCCTTCTCCTGTATTAATTACTATATGTTAAAATGAAAAAATTCTGAATGTGTGTGAATGAAGTGAAGATGAATAGAAAGAGATAATTGTGTATGTTATGAATGAAAAGAAGCTAGTTGTCTCAGCTCTAAGCAAAACAAAGCAGAAGGGGGTAAGAGATTTTCAGTGGGGAAAAATAAATGAGATTAAGTCAGGAGTATATGAGAGAGATAGACTTAAGGAAGGGGTAGCGGTGATGTTAATTAATCAGTTATGGAAGGAAAAGAGGGAATATAAATGTAAAAATTAAAGAATGATGTGGATTAGAATAAGGGTCGGATGTTAAAAGTTGGGCATACTAAGTGTTTATGTGCCTGGAGAAGAGATAAGTTTAGAGGGGATAGAAATTTTGGGAGAGTGTTCAGAAAGTTTTGAACCAAGAGATAGAATAATTGTGGTGGGGGATATGAATGCTGAAGTGTGAAAACTGTTATAGAGGGCATAGCAGGAAAGTTTGGGATGACATAGGTAAATGATAATGGAGGCCTTTAATTGAATGAGGAAATGTGAGAGAGAAGAAGAGCGTTTGGTGGAACGATGTGGTAAAGAGAGTGGTAAGAGTGAAAAAGTTAGCATGCGAGAGGTTTTTACAAAGCAGGAGTAATATCAGGAGGGTGGATGATATGTATAGTCAAAGGGAGGTTAAGAGAGTGGAAAGGAGGGAGTGTTAAAGGGGAAACAAATTAGAGAATGGGTGACGTTCTGTCAACAAATTTTGCTGAAAATGAGAAAGTTTTTTGGAATGAGATTAATAAGTTGAAAGATCCTAGGAAACGAATGGATTTAACACTTAAAAATAGAAGAGGAAGTTATTAGATAGGGAGGTGGAGGTATTGGGAGGATGGAGGGACTATCTGAGCAGTTGTTAAATGTTGATAAAGAGAGGGACGCAGTGATTTCATCCACTGGTGAGGAAGGTAATACATTTTTTTAGGAGTGAGGAAGAGCCAGATGTCAGTGTGTGGGAGGTGTGTGAGGCAGTGGGTAAAATGAAAGAGGGTAAAGCAGCTGTGATTGATGGGATCAAGATAGAAATCGCAGATGAACAAGGAAGTTTTAGGAAGGGTAGGAGATGTGTAGACCAAGTGTTTGCATCAAAGCATATAAGGGATTGATATTTAGATAAAGGTAAGGAAGTTTTCGTTGCATATATGGATTTAGAAAAGGCACGTGATAGGACGGATGGGAGATAAATGTGGCAGACGTTTAAAGTGTATAGAATAGGAGGTAAGTTACTTAAATCAGTTAAGAGTTTTTATCAGGATAGTGAATCTCAGGTTACGGTATATAGGGGAGAGGAAGATTATTTTCCAATAAAAGTAGACCTTAGACAGGAATGTCACCGTGGTTGTTTAACATATTTAAAGATGGGGTTGCAAAGAAGTGAATTCAGGGGTGTTGGGGTGACGAATGGAATTAAAACATAATCTTATACAAAGTGAGAGTTGTCACAGTTGTTTTTCACCGACATCACATGGTTTTGGGAGATTCTGAAGAGAAGTTGCAAAGGTTGGTTGAGTAATTTGCAAGGATATATTAAAGGAGGAAATTAAAAGTGAACATAGGAAAGAGCAAGGTGATGAAGGTAAAAAAAAAATTGGTAATGAAAGATTTGACATGAGACTGGAAGGAGGGAGTATGGAGGAAGTTAATGTGTTCAGATATTTAGGAGTGGACTTGCCGACGGACAGGTCTATCAAAGACGAGGTAAATCATAGAAGTGACAAGGGTTAAAGGTGGGTGGAGCATAGAGACATCTGTGGTGAGAGAGCAGGTTATCCATGGAGGCAAAATGAGGAATATATGAGAGTACTGTCTTAGCTTTATTTTTGAAGAGTTCCCTTATTGTGCTCACTGCACCCCTGTTTTTCATTGGGTTTATTTTGCACTTCCTCCCATATTTCTCACTCCAGTAAGTTATGCCAGTGTGCACATTTAGGACAAGACCCTTAAAGTGTTTTCCTGGAGTATATTATCATGTATTGGCACTATGTGGGGCCATAAAGGATCTCTATCAGTCACAGCTTTGATATTTTTTCTGTCCTGAACAGGTCTGTCAACAGTGAGCAATATTCCAGACAAGAGAGTACAAGCGATTTGAAAAGTGTCACCAACGGCACTATTTTATGGGTGTGAAGAATGGGTTTTGAATGTTACAGTGAGAAGGAGGCTGGAGGCAGTGATGATGTCCTCTTTGATGCGAATATTATGCAGACAATTCGTAGATTGGTGATTAGAAGGTGTGGGGTTACTAAAAGTATTATCCAGAGGATTGAGGAGGGGTTGATGAGATGGTTTGAGCATTTAAAAATGCTGGAGCAAAATAGTATGACTTGAAGGGTTTATAAATCCGTGGTGGAGGGAAGCGGCAAAGGTTTTGTGTGCGAAGGGCTTGGACATCCAAGAGGTATGTGTGAGCATGTTAGACAGGAGTGAGTGGAAACAAGTAGTGTTTATGACGACATGTTGGAGAGCGAGAAAAACATTAGAGTTGGGAGTACCTTCGTAACAGACTAACACACATGACAGGATCCCACAAGGATCAGTCTGGGACCCACTCTGTTTCTGACGGACGTAAGAGCTGCGATCAAACACGCTCCTTTATGTTAAGGAAGGGGGGATGGGAGGAGGGATGTTAATGCTGATGAAAGGCTCTTGTTAAAAGCATTTAGAGATACCCTCTCTTTCCTTAGATCAATGCGGAGTATCTCTCATTAACTAGGCGCTGTATGACACGCAGGGGTTTAGCGCTTCCCATGTGAATAGTTACAATAATAGTGAAGAAATGGTGCAACAAGAGGCTACTGGAATCGAGGATCCCTCTCTCTCTCTCTCTCTCTCTCTCTCTCTCTCTCTCTCTCTCTCTCTCTCTCTCTCTCTCCCACTCACACACAAACACACACACACACACATACACACACACACACACACAATGTATAGTCACTGACATGTATAGTATGCAAGGTCATGGAGAAGATTATCAGAAGAGTGGTGAAGCACCTAGAAAGGAACGAGCTTATCACCGACAGCCAGCATGGTATCAGTGATGGGAAATCCTGTGTCACACACCTACTGGAGTTCTATGACAGGGTGACGGCAGTAAGACAAGAGAGAGAGGGGTGGGTAGATTGCATTTTCTTGGACTGTAAGAAGGCGTTTGACACAGTTCCACACAAGAGATTAGTGCAAAAGCTGAAGGACCAGGCAGGAATAACAGGGAAGGCACTGCAATGGATCAGGGAATACCTGGCAGGAAGACAACAGTGAGTCATGGTACGTGGCGAGGTGTCAGAGTGGGCGCCTGTAACGAGCGGGGTGCCACAGGGATCAGTCCTAGGACCGGTGCTGTTTCTGGTATTTGTGAACGACATGACGGAAGGAATAGACTCCGAAGTGTCCCTGTTTGCAGATGATGTGAAGTTGATGAGAAGAATTCAATTGGACGAGGACCAGGCAGAACCACAAAGGGATCTGGACAGGCTGCAGGCCTGGTCCAGCAACTGGCTCCTGGAATTCAACCCCTCCAAGTGCAAAGTCATGAAGATTGGTAAAGGGCAAAGAAGACCTCAGACGGAGTTCAGTCTAGGGGGCCAGAGCTTACAAACCTCACTCAAGGAAAAGGATCTTGGGGTGAGTATAACAACGGGCACATCTCCTGAGGCGCACATCAACCAAATAACTGCTGCAGTATACGGACGCCTGGCAAACCTAAGAACAGCATTCCGACATCTTAATAAGGAGTCATTCAGGACCCTGTACACTGTGTACGTTAGGCCCATACTGGAGTATGCAGCGCCAGTTTGGAACCCTCACCTAGCCAAGCATGTAAGGAAACTAGAGAAAGGAATCGACAACGTGGACAAACAGAATGTTTCAGAGGGGTCTCAGTTGGAAGTTGAAGACTCAGATGAACCACAGGTATGTTAGGAAGTATTTCTTCAGTCACAGAGTTGTCAGGAAGTGGAATAGTCTGGGAAGTGATGTAGTGGAGGCAGGATCCATACATAGCTTTAAGGAGAGGTATGATAAAGCTCATGGAGCGGGCAGAGTGACCGAGTAGTGGCCAGTGAAAAGGCAGGGCCTCTTTACTGGCCACTGCCCAGCTACCAAAACTAGGTGAGTACACACACACGACACACACACACACACACACACACACACACACACACAACATAAACACACAAACACAGTTCCTCACAAGAGATTAGTGCAAAAGCTAGAAGATCAGGCACGCATAATAGAGGTGCAAGTCAACCAGATAACTGTTGCAGCATGTGAGCGCCTGACAAACCTAAGAATACCGTTCCAACACCTCAGCAAGGAATAGTTCAAGACTCTGTACACTGTGTACGTCAGGCCCATATTGGAGTATGCAGCACCAGTTTGGAACCCACACCTGGCCAAGCACGTCAAGAAATTAGACAAAGCGCAAAGGTTTGCAACAAGACTAGTCCCTGAGCTAAGGGGAATGTCCTACGAAGAAAGATTAAGAGAAATCGGCCTGACGACACTGGAGAATAGGAGGGTTAGGGGAGACATGATAACGACATATGAAATACTGCGAGGAATAGACAAGGTGAACAGACACAGGATGTTCCATAGATGGGAAACAGAAACAAGGGGTCACAATTGGAAGTTGAAGACTCAGATGAGTCAAAGGGATGTTAGGAAGTATTTCTTCAGTCATAGAGTTGTCAGGAAGTTGAATAGACTGGAAAGTGACGTAGTGGAAGCAGGAACCATACATAGTTTAAAGACGAGGTTTGACAAAACTCATGGAGCAGGGAGAGAGAGGACCTAGTAGCGATCAGTGAAGTGGTGGGGCCAGGAGCTATAAATCGATGCCTGCAACCACAAATAGGTGAGTGAAAATAGGTGACTACGCACACATACACACAGAAGAAAGGCCGGGGAGACAGGAGTGGGTAGACTGCATTTTCTTGGAATGTTCCTCACAAGAGATTAGCGCAAAAGCTAGAGGAGCAGGCAGGAATAACAGGAAAGACACTGCAGTGAATCAGAGAATGTCGGAGAAGAAGGAAACAATGTTAAGAGTTGTCAAAGTTGGCGCCTCTGACAAGCGGGGATCCACAAGGGTTAGCCCTAGGGCCGTAGCTGTTTCTGGTGTGAAGCTAATGCGGAGAATTCAAGTGGATAAGGATCAGGTAGAACATCAGAGGGATCTGAACAGTCTGCAAGACTGGTTCAACAACTGGCTCCATTAGTTTAACCGCACCAAGTGCAAAATCATGATGATTGGGGAAGGTCAAAGAAGACCGCAGACAAAGTACAGGCTAGGTGATCAAAGACTGCAAACCTTAATCAAGACAAAGGATCTTGGGGTGAGTATAATACCGAGCTCAAATAACTGCCGCAGTTACGGGCGCCTGGCAAACCTAAGAATAGCATTTCGACACCTTAGCAAGCAATCGTTCAAGACTCTGTCCACCGTGTACTTCAGGCCCATATTGAAGTATGCAGCTCCAGTATGGAAACCACACCTGGTCAAGCATCTCAAGAAATTAGAGAAAGTGCAAAGATTTGCAACGAGACTAGTCCCGGAGCTAACGATTATGTCCAACGAGGAGAGGTTAAGGAAAATTGACCTGACGACACTGGAGGACAGGAAAGATGGGGGAGGGGACATGATAACGACATATAAAATACTGAGAGGAATTGACAAGGTGGATAGCGACAGGATGTCTAAGAGCTGAGACACAGCAACGACGGGTCACAACTGGAAGATGAAAACTCAGATGAGTCACATGAATGTTAGGAAGTATTTTTTCAGCGATAGAGCTGTCAGAAAGTGGAATAATCTGGAGAGTGATGCAGTGAAGGCATGATCTATACATAGTGGACCTAGTACCGACCAGCGAAGAGACGGGGGCAGGGGCTTTGAATCGACACCTTCAACCAGAAATAGGTAAGTACACACACAACCACACACTTAAAATATACACATACACAGCCTACAGGCTAGGTCTGACAAATAACTCCTGGAGTTTAACCCCACTAAGTGTGAAGTTATGATGGTTGGGAAAGGACAAAGAAGAACGTAGACGGAGTACAGGCTCAGGGAAAAGGGAGCATAGATTGCAATCCTCACGCATGGATAAGGACCTTGGAGTGACTATCATACCGAGCATATCACCTGATGCTTACTACATCAACCAAATAACTGCTGCAGCAAATACACGTCTGGCAAATCTGTGAATACCGTTTCGACATCTAAGTAAGTAGTCATTCACCACACTGTACACCACGTACATCAGGCCCATGTCGGAGTACGCAGCACCAGAATGGAACTCACACCTAGGCAAGCATATGAAGAAATTGGAGAAAGTGCAGAGGCTTGCAACAAGACTAGTTCCAGAGGTAAGGAGTATGTCCTACGAGGAGAAGTTAAGGGAACTCAACCTGACGACACTGGAGAAGAGGTGGGATAAGGGGACAATGATAAAGACCTACAAAGTACTGAAAGAAATTAACAAGGTGAATAGGAGCAGAATGTTTCAGGGACTGGATATAGAAACAAGAAGGCACATCTGGTAATTGAAAACTCATATGAGTCATAGGGAAGTTAGGAAATATTTTTTCAGCCTTAGGGGTTGTCAGAAAGTGGAACAATCTAGAGAGTGAAGTAGTAGAGGGAGAATCCATACATAGCTTAAGGAATAGGTTCGATAAGGCTCTTAGAACAGGAAACGTAGTGCCAGGAGCTGTGAATCGACCTCGGAAACCACATACACAAAACGATCCACTCACTATTCATCACGTTTTTGTACTATAAGTGAAACTCGTTCATATAAGAATGTTTTATTTTTTCAGCCAACATGTTGCTACACGTCCTTGTCGTGTCTGCAATTTGCTTATTTATGGTAATGAAATATTATTTTAGGTTTATATATCCTTCCCTACCCAGCCCTACCCTACCATACCCTAACCTGCCCTACCCTACCATACCCTAACCTGGCCTACCCTACCATACCCTAACCAAGCCTTTCCTAACCTATAAAAAAATATAATCTATCCTGAAGCAAATTGTATGAGTATAAGAAATTGACGAAGGACAATGAAAGGGCATTAATTAAATGAAATAGGGATAGATTAAATCATCCCACCTGGCCATCCCCAGGCACTCAGTGAGCACCATCCCACCTGGCCATCCCCAGGCACTCAGTGAGCACAATCCCACCTGGCCATCCCCAGGCACTCAGTGAGCACCATCCCACCTGGCCATCCCCAGGCACTCAGTGAGCACCATCCCACCTGGTCATCCACAGGCACTCAGTGAGCACCATCCCACCTGGCCATCCCCAGGCACTCAGTGAGCACCATTCCACCTGGCCATCCCCAGACACTCAGTGAGCACCATCCCACCTGGCCATCCCCAGGTACTCAGTGAGCACCATCCCACCTGGCCACCCCCAGGCACTCAGTGAGCACCATCCCACCTGGTCATCCCCAGGCACTCAGTGAGCACCATCCCACCTTGCCATCCCCAGGCACTCAGTGAGCACCATCCCACCTGGCCATCCCCAGGCACTCAGTGAGCACCATCCCACCTGGTCATCCCCAGGCACTCAGTGAGCACCATCCCACCTGGCCATCCCCAGGCACTCAGTGAGCACCATTCCACCTGGCCATCCCCAGACACTCAGTGAGCACCATCCCACCTGGCTATCTCCAGGTACTCAGTGAGCACCATCCCACCTGGCCATCCCCAGGCACTCAGTGAGCACCATCCCACCTGGCCATCCCCAGGCAATCAGTGAGCACCATCCCACCTGGCCATCCCCAGGCACTCAGGAGAGCACCATCCCACCTGGCCATCCCCAGGCACTCAGTGAGCACCATCCCACCTGGCCCTCCCCAGGCACTCAGTGAGCACCATCCCACCTGGCCATTTCCAGGCACTCAGTGTGCACCATCCCACCTGGCCATCCCCAGGCACTCAGTGAGCACCATTCCACCTGGCCATCCCGAGACACTCAGTGAGCACCATCCCACCTGGATATCCCCAGGTACTCAGTGAGCACCATCTCACCTGGCCATCCCCAGGCACTCAGTGAGCACCATCCCACCTGGCCATCCCCAGGCACTCAGTGAGCACCATCCCACCTGGCCATCCTCAGGCACTCAGTGAGCACTATCCCACCTGGCCATCCCCAGGCACTCAGTGAGCACCATCCCACCTGGCCCTCCCCAGGCACTCAGTGAGCACCATCCCACCTGGCCATTTCCAGGCACTCAGTGAGCACCATCCCACCTGGCCATCCCCAGGCACTCAGTGAGCACCATCCCACCTGGCCATCCCCAGGCACTCAGTGAGCACCACCCCACCTGGCCATCCCCAGGCACTCAGTGAGCACCATCCCACCTGGCCATCCCCAGGCACTCAGTGAGCACCATCCCACCTGGCCCTCCCCAGGCACTCAGTGAGCACCATCCCACCTGGCCATCCCCAGGCACTCAGTGAGCACCATCCCACCTGGCCATCCCCAGGCACTCAGTGAGCACCATCCCACCTGGCCATTTCCAGGCACTCAGTGAGCACCATCCCACCTGGCCATCCCCAGGCACTCAGTGAGCACCATTCCACCTGGCCATCCCCAGACACTCAGTGTGCACCATCCCACCTGGATATCCCTAGGTACTCAGTGAGCACCATCTCACCTGGCCATCCCCAGGCACTCAGTGAGCACCATCCCACCTGGCCATCCCCAGGCACTCAGTGAGCACCATCCCACCTGGCCATCCCCAGGCACTCAGTGAGCACCATCCCACCTGGCCATCCCCAGGCACTCAGTGAGCACCATCCCACCTGGCCCTCCCCAGGCACTCAGTGAGCACCATCCCACCTGGCCATTTCCAGGCACTCAGTGAGCACCATCCCACCTGGCCATCCCCAGGCACTCAGTGAGCACCATCCCACCTGGCCCTCCCCAGGCACTCAGTGAGCACCATCCCACCTGGCCATTTCCAGGCACTCAGTGAGCACCATCCCACCTGGCAATCTCATGCAGACATACAGGGAACACCTATATTCCTGCCCATCCCCACGCAGACATATAAGGTATAAGGAACAGGAACACTCCTGCCCATCCCTACGCAGACATACAGGGAAAACCTATACTCCTGTCTATCCTCACGCAGATATACAGGGAACAGGAACACTCCTGCCCATCCCCACGCAGACAGACAGGGAACAGGAACACTCCTGCCCATCCCCACGCAGACATACAGGAAACACCAATACTCCTGCCCATCACCAGGCAAACATGCAGGGAGCACCATCCCTCCTGCCCATACCCATGCAGACAAACAGGGAACACCATCCCTACGCAGACATACAGGGAACACCAACACTCTCAGCATCATCTGCCACCCACATCAGCGGCCGTAAAGTGTGATACTTCAGTTTATACGCACTCTCAACCATAACCAGTGTCAGTACGAGTGTATCCCTCAGATAACCAACTTCATCACCCATCCGCTACTCTCACTCCACTCCACCCCTCTTTCCCCCTCTCTCTCTCTCTCTCTCTCTCTCTCTCTCTCTCTCTCTCTCTCTCTCTCTCTCTCTCGTTTTTATTGTCAGCTATTAGTCGTAACCTCGCCTCTGATGTTAAAAGCATTTGAAATGTTTATATACAAACCTGAAAGCGTGGAATCTTTTCTGTGTTTGTTGGCTTGTGATCCAACCTTCTCTTCTCTCTCTTCCGTATCAAATATGTTTGGCCTAATTATTTTTTTTTCACCAATATTAATTATGTGTAAATAAGACAGAGTTGCATCGTTAGGAAACCTTAATCAGAGGTAAATCTTGCAACAACAACTACAACTACTACTTCTTCTACTACTACTGCTACTACCACTACTGCTACTACTACTTCTACTACTACTGTTACTACTACTTCTTACAGTTAGTATACACTACATTCATAGGAATGTGTGAGAGTGTGTATACATATTCATTTGAGTTTTCTTTTTCTTTTTTTTTTTTACTTATCGAATCCCATGGGAAAGTGAATTAGTTTTTTTATTGAGTAAGTAACTCGTGTCGTAAAACGCGACTAAAATACCCGAAGGAAGGGGCTTGTAACTTACTCCTTTTGTATCATTTACTGAAATAAAGTAAATTTTCAATAAAGCTGTTGAAATGAACGTGTCTGTAGCACAGATGATACGAAAGAAGACTGGCTGGATGTCGGAGCACTGAACCAAACAAGTCTAAAATGAGTGAGAGAATTTTATTGGGGAGGAGTAAATGGAATTAAATTAGGTGTATCTGAGAGAGTTAGAGCTGAAAGATTAGCGGTAATGCTAAATGATCAAGTGTCACGAGAGAGAGAGAGAGAGAGAGAGAGAGAGAGAGAGAGAGAGAGAGAGAGAGAGAGAGAGAGAGAAATTGTAGCTTAGAGCTTTATCAGCCTTGGGTAAATGATGGCAGGTCACATTTGCTCCTGACAAAACACAAATGATGATGGCCTCTAGGCACCATGATGGAAGTGCTGGAGCAGATGTAAGAATGAATGAAAGAGTGTTGGTACGAGGGGACGAAGTTCATATCCTTGGGGTGAAATTTGACTTCAAACTAACCATGAAGACCCACGTTGTAAATCTTGCAAACAAGGCGGCCAGGAAGCTTACAGCACTTAGACGTATCTCGCATCTGTAGAGGTTGCAAGATTCTGTACAAGGCACAAGTATGCTCACACCTTGAGTATGTTCCACGTTCTTGGAATGTCTGCCCCTTATCTCATCTGCGACTTTTTGACAGAGTAGAGAACAGAAAAAGGTGCCTCATATCTCGACTGGACCCAGCCTGGGTTGATTTGTCATTTCAGCAGAACCTTCAACACCGGAGAATGTGAGTGGCCTTACTGTTATGTACAAGGTCAATATTGTCAAAGTACGACACTTGGCTCCACTCCGAGGACAGCGAGAAGTGAGCTTCTACACAACAAGACGGGCAGGAAGCAGCAGCTACACTCTGGCTGTAACCTTCTCCAGAACATCACTTCATCTGAGATCATTTATTCCCAGGATGACTCGAGTCTGGAACATGTTCGTACAGCATAATGATATCTAAGAAATAAAGTCAGTTGTTCAAATGAAATCGCTGGCTCACAAATGGCTCCAACTTCATCCTGTTCCATATTTGTATGTCTCTTAACAATAAAATGGCTTTCAAATAAGTTGATGTAGGTAACATGTCTTAGTGAGTCAGATGTTAAGAAAATTTTTATGGGAGGTTTCGAAGGTAAACCACAGAAAAGACAAGATAGGTGAAGAACCAGAGACACTGGAGACAAAAAAAATTGTAATTTACCAAGGTATAGTTGTTAAAATACCTTTGTACAGGTGTAAGCAGCTGTGAGCCTGGCATTTCTGGTGCCCTAGGCAAAATCATACATATGTTACCGCACCCCCCCGCTCCTCCTCCTAAACTCTTCATCAACACCACCTCCCCCTACCCCCTCCCCAGGTGCATAACCTCTGCCGTAATAACTTACACTGAACACATTCATGTATGAATATGTCTTGAAACAAAAACAACTAAATATTGTTTGACAACAACAGATGACCCATTAAAGATTTTAAGATATATTGCAAAGAGAATAAAGATCCAAAAATATATTGAATACTAAACAGATAAATGAAAAAAAAATACACAAAAAGTGGCTTGTAAAATTAATGAGATTACAGGCGAGCAAATAACATAATTTTAAATTTGGTTTGAAACTTTTAGGTTTAGCAAGTTTCTTGTTAAAACTTGTTGCTCTAGGCTTTCCTTGACCAGGAGGATCAAGACGCTCTTGCTTCTTGATGGATCTCAGGTCAGTCTTGAAGAGTCTTTGTCTTTCTGAGTCTTTATCTGAGCTTGGAAGAGCTCCTCTCCTCTCAAGGCATTGTCACTGGAGAAGTGAGAGCCACCTGAGGGCGACGCAAGGGTTGGGATACATCTCCATAAGCTGCTCTTCATGGATAAACGTCAGCAGCTCACGTGTTGCAGTACTCTTACCGAAATGTATTGAAAGGACAATATGAAAGTTGTGGTATTTAATTTATGGCAAGGTTTCGTTCACCTGAGACATTATCAATTAATGATGACGATAAAGTCACTAGTGGAGTGAATGTTCTCAGAAATAAAACCATAAACTTGTATATTGAGTCTATACATAATGTCGGTATATTCTACCATTGTATTATTATGTCCGTAGATGATGCCCCTGGCCACTAGATGGCACCCTACCCTCGTGCCCAGGACCACCACTCGGTGTGAGTCATGGTCTTTATAGGCTGCAGTGAGGTGGTTGGAAACAGTGGAGATAGTTTATTTGAGATTAATGTGTGGTGTAAATATTTATGCAGGGAAATCGGAGCGTAGAAATTAAAAGACGGTGAGGAATTCTGAAAGGTATTTTACAGAGGAAGGTGGAGGGCTTGTTCAGATGGTTTGGTCATTTAGAATAGGTAGAGCGGAATATGATATGGAGAGTGCAAAACTTCAGGATGGAAGGAAGGGAAGGTAAAGAAAGTACCAGGATGGGTTTTTAATGAGAGGTAAAGTAGGTTTTAGGAAGAAGGGTCCTTGAGCATCCAGGAAGCGTATGTGAGAGGGTTAGATCCGAGGGAAGAGAAGTGATTTTTATCATTTGACGTATTGTTGGAGTAAGATGGAGGTAACATTAAGAAAGGGATTCAGAGGAAACCGATTAACCTAATTTGAATACTGTCCCTCTTTGGTGCTACAACTGCACCTTTCTTGCAACTGAACACCAACCACCAACAATCCATGTGATGGATCTAGCGCTTCCCCCATGTAACCCACTCTCATTGCATAAGAACTTTGGTCTGTAAACGCACGCTGATTTAGTTCGATGACAAGCTGTGTAATACAAGTTCGATTCTTCTTAGTTCCTGGATAAAAAACAACAACATCAGTAAACTTATGCTGTTTATTTCAAATCTTTTTGAACCCACTCGAAGAATTAATAAACAATTTTGAGATCGTAACTTACTGCAACAGTGGACAGGACACAATTTTCACTCTCTCTCTCTCTCTCTCTCTCTCTCTCTCTCTCTCGTTTTTACCAGGGATTCCGACCACTCTCCAATTATCTCGTGGATTTATCGCAGCTCTACATTTCCTCAAGGAAATTTACTTGCATCGTTCCAACGCAGGGTGAAGGAAGGAACCACGAAATCACTAACTGGCACCCACACTCTCCCTGTTCTCTTATTGGCCAGCTACCAAGAAGCTGGGATGCTGGGATGCTGGGATACGGAGATGCTAGGGGTGATGGTTTGCTGAGGATGCTAGGAAGCTGAAGATGCTGGGGAGGTGAGATATTGGGAGGGGTTACTAGATGTTGTCATGATGGGATGGTGGGGATATGGAGGATGTTGGGATACTAGGATTGAAGGTTTGGATATTATTCTAGGATGATGGTATACTGGAGATGAATGGAAAAAGGTTGATGAGGATGTTGTGATGATTGGAAGCAGAGGGGATGGGACGAGTAGGTTGATTGTATTTTTGAGATATTTATGGTGATGGGATGCTAGGATGAGATGTTGTGATAATGGGATGGTGAGGATGATGGAATGATATGATGCTGAGGATGATGGAATGATATGATGCTGAGAGGATAGAATGGCCGGATGATGACCGGATGTTGGGTTACATGGAATGCTAAAATGCTGGAATGATAGGATGCTAGAAATGATGGGACCATAACGATCACGTCAACAGTAACGAACGACAGCGATCTACGAGCCAGACTTGACCTTGTATTCGCCCTAGTTGAGTCGGACACAGAGGATGAACTTAGATATATCATTTTTGGAAGCTACCGACAACATTGTAATGCCATATGAGTACCAAGACGTGCCAGTGACCGTTCTCGAGAGTACTTGTGCTACCGCAGAACAGCTTGAGGCCAGATTGCAACAGAGAGAGAGAGAGAGAGAGAGAGAGAGGTGAGAAGCCAGAATACAGACAAGAAACATAAACAAAAATATTAGTATGTTTAGAGAGAGCGATAAAAACTTGATTCTGTAAATCTCTTGCCATTCATGTTGTACCTGACGTTTCAAATACGTCAAAACAAAACAAAAAAGACTGAAACGTCGAAATTTTTCAGGAAAAATAAAACTTTTCTCATTGCTCGTAAGAAAACTTAACGTTGCAAAATGACGACTATTGATTACTTAACAATAATGTAGATAATTAGTTTCGAACACGTCACTGATATGACGTTTGTATATCAGTTACTGTGTGTTTAACCTTATTGACACTTTTATCCTTTCTCATTTATAAAATAAAACGTCGGTAATATTATTATTATTATTATTATTATTATTATTATTATTATTATTATTATTATTATTAATATTATTATTGTTAGTAATGCTATCACTATAATGCAACACCTCAACTACTACTACTACTACTATTACTACTACTACTACTACTACTACTACTACTACTACTACTACTACTACTACTACTGTTCTGCTAAAATACAGTATACGCGCGGAAAAGAGACTTATACTGCAGAAAGGTGAGGCGAAGCATTCGGAGGTTGTGTCACCATGGAAAAATCCACAGGTGGAAGTAGGTCATGACTATCTTGTACCTTTATCAAAGACTGAGTACTGATCCCATATACGCCAGGCTGAGGGACTGATCCCATCTACGCCAGGCTGAGGGACTGATCCCATCTACGCCAGGCTGAGGGACTGATCCCATATACACTAGGCTGAGGGACTGATCCCATCTACACTAGGCTGGGGGACTGATCTCATCTACGCCAGGCTTAGGGACTGATCCCATCTACGCCAGGCTGAGGGACTGATCCCATATACACTAGGCTGAGGGACTGATCCCATCTACACTAGGCTGAGGGACTGATCCCATCTACGCCAGGCTGAGGGACTGATCCCATATACACTAGGCTGAGGGACTGATCCCATCTACACTAGGCTGAGGGACTGATCCCATCTATATTAGGCTGAGGGACTGATCCCATCTACACTAGGCTGAGGGACTGATCCCATCTACACTAGGCTGAGGGACTGATCCCATATACACTAGGCTGAGGGACTGATCCCATCTACACTAGGCTGAGGGACTGATCCCATCTATACTAGGCTGAGGGACAGATCCCATCTACGCTAGGCTGAGGGACTGATCCCATCTACGCCAGGCTGAGGGACTGATCCCATCTACGCCAGGCTGAGGGACTGATCCCATCTACACTAGGCTGAGGGACTGATCCCATCTACGCTAGGCTGAGGGACTGATCCCATCTACGCTAGGCTGAGGGACTGATCCCATCTACGCTAGGCTGAGGGACTGATCCCATCTATACTAGGCTGAGGGACAGATCCCATCTACACTAGGCTGAGGGACTGATCCCATCTACGCTAGGCTGAGGGACTGATCCATCTACACTAGGCTGAGGGACTGATCCCATCTACGCTAGGCTGAGGGACAGATCCCATCTACACTAGGCTGAGGGACTGATCCCATCTATACTAGGCTGAGGGACTGATCCCATCTACACTAGGCTGAGGGACTGATCCATCTACGCTAGGCTGAGGGACTGATTACCTAAAACTCCTTATATCATTCTTCTCTGTATTGAACTGAGGAAGCCCCTGGCTGGCGAAATGTTTACACAATAAAGATACCCAAGTGTTGCACGAGTATTTATAGTCAACTTAAGTATGTATAGTCAACTTAAGCTAATTAATCGAAATTCATCAAATCAGAGTATGTGCTGCTAATCATTCGATATACAGCTAAATTATCTACATGCGATACATCTGTATGTAGATAATTTACTTATTGATAAGGTTTGCATATAGTTAATCCACAGAAAAAATTATTCTATTTGCTGATTTGTTTGGTTAAACTAACTCGTGTCCGTGCTGAGTAGTCTGCATAATGGTAATTATTTCATATGTACCTAATTAATCTACATTCAGATAATTAGTTTAAATACATCTAAATTAGGCTACATGTAGCTGAATTTGGTAATTAGCCCAGATACAACTAATTAATCTACACACTGCTGATTAGTCTACACACACAACAGTATAGAATACTGGTGTATGTAGATTAATCAGCAAATTATCCAATTCACAACTAATCAACATATAGCTAATTAGTCTACATATAACTAGACCACGTGCATTGAGCTAATCTCCCTATAGCTAGTTAGATATTTTGAAAACAACCAAAAATATATTTTCATGGCACACTGATTCTTTTATTATTATTATTATTATATTATTATTATTATTATTATTATTATTATTATTATTATTATTATTATTATATTCATGGGGAAGCACTAAATCTTTTGAAGGAAAATGGAAGGTAATGAGGATAAATCCAGATAACGTGAAGGTAGCTCCATTTCCTAGGTTCAAGAGCGATTCATTAGCATGGGAGCAGCCGTCTTGAAGGCTGGTTCTAAGACTGAATCAATACACTATCAATATTATGTAAACTCTGAACACGAGAGCAGAACATAGGTCAATCACGACTACTATTACTAACCACGACCGGGTGGGGTTTGAACCCATGACGAGTGAGTTGGATAAATCTTATTGTAGCCAGCTGGCCAAGTGGCTTACGCACTGGCCTGGAGTTTCATGACTCACTCGCCATGGGTTCAAACCCTACCTGTTCCCTGGTTTGTTACTACTGCTACTAGAAGAATAAGACATGTGCAACACTTGCAATGAGAAGAATAAGACATGTGCAACACTTGCAATAAGAAGAATAAGACATGTGCAACACTTGCAATAAGAAGAATAAGACATGTGCAACACTTGAGTATCTTCATTACGGAGACGTTTCGCCAACCAGTGGCTTCATCAGTCCAATACAAACAATAATATTGGAGAAGGCATAAGACATGACATAGTAGTTTCAGGTGATCAGTCTCTTAGCCTTGATGATTCTGTTGTAGACTGTGGCCGACGAGAAAAAGTGGTTTGTGGTGATCAGTCCCTCAGCCTTGAAATGAGGTGCTTAGTCCAGCAGTCTTGATGATTAAGGAATCAAGACTGTTGGACCTAAGGGACTGATCATCTCAAACTAATTCTTCATGTCTTCCACCTTCTCCAGAATTATTCTCTGAATTGTAATGACAAAGTCATTACTACTACTACTGTTATTGTTACTGTTGCTGCTACCGTTCTGACCTGTTTTCAGGTATTTTAGTTAGAAGACCTGTCTTTCTAACTTTCTCCTCCTTCTTTACCGACTTCCTTTCTGGTCTTCTCTCCATTTTCTCGCTCAGCTGTGACTTGATGAAAGACCTGGACGGACTGAAACATCGTCTAAACTTTCCTGTCGACAGTGTAGGTTATATATCAAGAGGAAAGATTTCACTATTTGCGCTGCTTCAGTTAAGTTCACTTGACCTCATTATTATTATTATTAGTAGTAGAAATAGTAGTAGTATTTAAGAAAAGTCAGAAACCCACCTGGGTCATTCAGTGCAAGGAATGGAGACGTTCGATTCTCAGTTCTTTAATCGTGAGAGAGAAACTCGTCTCTCTCGGCCTGGCTCACCATGTGTCGCAGTTTGGTTCCCATATTCAATAGAACTTTTTGTTGCGCTTTATTTGGTTTTATTTGCACCAAAACTAACATAGCAGCCTAACTAATCTCGTAATTAAGAGTATCGCAAACTAAAACTAAGTCTATGCATGTGTATATTACTTTGCTTTCTTCCCAAAAGACTTAACCCTGAATACTCGCCACATTTCCTAGCCTTCCTTAACTTTGGCAACACCCCCCCACTAACTTTAACTCCTCCACTATCACCCAAATCCTAACTTCAACCCCACCATCAGCCCCATAATTTATCCTAAAGCTACTATTACTCCATGCACCAGCCTTCACCTTAGTACAGACTATTCTGAGAGATGATAATTAACAAGTAATAGTAATTCCAGTTGTTCTGGAACGATGCCATTGAAGCTCCCGTAGTGGTATTGTATACCATTTTGATACTCACACTGTCAGACACTGCTATACAATGGCAACTTGGTACAGAAGAGAAAACAACTTGGTCAACTTTTTCAAGTGAGAATGATTTGGATCTGAGAGAGACGTGACCTCTCAGTGATTACATTCTTTCTTCTACTACGCTACACCTCTCCTTCCCACAGTATATAAGTCTCCACACTGTCGCTTGATCTTCACATTGGTTCAGACTATGGAACAAAACTCTTCTCCAGGCTGAGGGACTGACCACCTCAAATCTACGTATTCAAGAGTGATGGACTGATTACATTGTCTTCACATCTCTACTGCTCCTGCCTACATTCTGTACTCGACTGAAGAAGCCTACTGTGTAGGCGAAACGTTTCGGAATAAAGATGTCTAACTGTTGCCTATGTGTCTTATGTTTTTGATACTACACAAGGAAATAAAATGTATGTTTGGTTGTTATCCGACATCAGCTGTTTCAGTGCTCAGCTGTGTCAAAAATATTCTATCACTTCCCACAGTGTTACCCACGACAGGACGTAAACAGCACGGTAACACCGTCACCTCCCACAGTGTTACCCACGACAGGACGTAAACAGCACGGTAACACCGTCACCTCCCACAGTGTTACCCACGACAGGACGTAAACAGCACGGTAACACCGTCAAGATGTGGAAAGACACTTATGTAAAGTTCAGGGCATATATTAAAAAAGTTGACCCTGAAGGGGCAGCTTCAGACGTAATCTTCATCAGGACTGAAGAAGCAACTCGTGGCAAGAGATTTCCTCTAATAAATGTATTAAACTCTACATGTCATATTTCATGAATACAACAGGTGTCTGAGACTCAGGTACCTGGTTGTAGGGGACATGGAAATACCTGCGGGATGCTCATGACATGCACAGGTGGTCCTCAAGTTATGATGGGGTTACGTTCTGACGAACCCATCGAAAGTCGAAAATATATGCTAAATAAACAGGCAAATAAATAACTACTGTCACTTAATATGTAAATAAACAAATAATTACTGTAATTAAATACCAGTATTTAAAAGTAAATAAATGAATACAAGTTAGGGACATCTTCATGATGGGTAATTATCTTAAGTTTCATCTCCGAAGTAATTGCTTTTGCACGATCGTAAAGCTGAAATATCGTAAGTCGAACTATTGTAAGTCAAGAAGCACTTGTATATACAGTTACGATGGAGAGAAAAGGAGAGGAACAAGAGGTAGTGAGGGACTGCTACAGGACAACGAGTGAGAGTGTGGGTAAGACTTTGTCAGCAAATTTTACTGAGTATAAAAGTAATTTCGGTGTGAGATTATTAAGTTGAGGAAGCCTACGGAACAAGTAGGTTTTAGCAGTTAAAAGGAAAAGACGGGAGATATTAGATAGGAAGATGATGGTACCGGGAAGATGGAGCAAATATTCTTAAGATCTGTTAAATATTAATGAAGGGGAAACAAATTATGCATTGGGCAGGAAGGTATAACATCTTGCTGAAGTGAGACAGTGGGTAGAATGAAAGGAAGGTAAAACAGCTGAAATAAGTGGGATCAAGAGAGAAAGGATCATGAGAGAAATGATAAAAATGATACATTTGTTCAATACATTCATGAAAGAAAGGGAGGATACCGAGGAATTGGCGGAGAACATAAATCACTCCTTTGTATAAAAGAAAAGGGGGCATAAAAGGGTGTCAGAAGTTTAGGGGATAAGTCTGCTTATTATACGACGTAGGGTGTATGATAGAATTATTGCTGAAAGAATTATGAATAAGACAGAAAGTAGAAGTGAAGAGAAATATGGACGATTTACAAGGATAAGAAATGTGTAGACCAAGTTCTTACATTCAAGCATATAAGTGAGCTTAGATAATGGTAAGGAATTTTTTGTCGCGTTTATTGATTTAGAAAAGGCATTTGATGGGGGTAAATATGGGAAGCAACGTGACAGATGTTGCAAGTGCATGGAATAAGTAGTTACTTACTAGAGGCAGGAAGAAATTTTTATGTGAATAGTGAGGCTCAGGTTAGGGGTATGTATGAGCGAAGGATTATTTTCATGTAAAATTTGGTCTTAGATAAGGATGCGAGATGTTACCATGGTTGTCTAATTTCTAGATGTTGCTATAAAAGTAATAAATGATGGGACGTTGGGGAGGTGTGAGTTTAAATGATAATGAATTTGATACAGCATGAAAGTTGTCACAGTTGCTCTTTTGCGATGATACAGTTCTTTTGGAAGTTCCTGAAGAAGAGTTGCACTGGTTGGTGGAGGAATTAGGAAGGTATACAAAAGAAGGAAATTAAAAGTGAACTTACGAAAGATCAAAGTGATGAAAGTAATAAAAAATCTAGGTAATAGAAGACTGAAAGGAGAATGGAGAAAACAAGTTTGTTTTGATATTTGGGAGTCCACATGTCGGAGGACGGGTTTATGAAAGGTTGGTTAACTAGAGTTGACGAGGGAAAAAAGATGGGTGGTGTATTGGGGTATCTATGGAAACAGTTTAATCCATGGAAGTAAAAATGGAATTATACCAGAGTATAGTAGTACCAACACTGTTATGCGGGTTTTAAACGTCGTAGCAAGGAGGCTGGAAGTAGGAGAGATGTGGTGCTTAAAGGAAGTATGTGGTGTGAATATTATGCAGAGAATTCCAAGCATAGAGATTAGATGTGGGGGTTACCAGAAGTACTGTTGAGAGGGCTAACGAGTTGTATAGGCGGTTGTGGCCTCTAGAGAGGATGGATCAAATTTGGATTCTAAGAGGGTAATAAATCTGGGGTGTTGGCTGGAGGGATGGGGTATGGGGGGTTTTGAATGCGAGCATATTAAACATCCAGCAAGACTATGTGACCGTGTTTGATATTAGTGGGTCGAACCAGGTGGTTTACGACTTGCACTGTTGGAGTGTGAGCAAGGAAAAATTTATGAAAGGCTTCGCGGAAACCTGGTAGCCTGACTATTCCTGAAGGCTGAAGGTACAGTGACTGAACTCATTCTGAAGGAAGGGTGAGGATGATGTGGTTCGGAAGGCCATCTGAACTGTAATTTTAGCAGTCTTCTGAGAAGACAGAGAGTGAATCAATGACGGTGAAAGTGTTTCCTCTTTTGTAAGTTACTTTACCTCAATGAAAAGTGGCCGGCGTATTAAAAAAATAAATAAGTAAACTCAGAATCACCCCATGATATATCCCAGACGCCTATCATCAACCTAAGACACATCTCACACTAACCCTAGTAGGCTTATAAACAAAATACAGATGGCTTCAGCAACAATAATAAAATTATTATCATTGTCTAAGAAAATCATTCGGACACATGTGAAACTTAGAGAATACCAGTACAAGTGGATACCATATCCGAGGTAACAGGCAGGAGAGACATACCAAAGAGAAACGGAGGAGAAATAACACTTCTCATTAAGGAACAATGGCGCTTTGAAGGGGTCGAAGTACCCAATTGTCTCTTGTTTACGCTGTGTACAGCAAACTATTACTGCGGAAGATCAACACATGAACACGCTGGCAACAATACGGTGGAAACAGAGTAGCTACCGAGGCCGACATGAAGCCAGACAGGAATACGGTGAGAACAGTACGGTGCAAATGGCATCTTCTCTAGCTGACATGAAGCAAGAGAGCAATATGAGGAAAAGTAGTCTGTCTCTCCTTATATTCTCGCTCAGATGTGACGTGGTAGTGATCCGATACGTCTTTCTAACGTTGTCTCTCAAAAGGATGAATTATTTGAGAACACATAAAAAGTACAATGACAGGAATACGATAGAACCAGAGAACACACTGACAAGATAATGAAAATATATAAATTAAATAAATTTAAATTATGTTCCCATAAACTAGTTATGTGCTATGATATAATTAATAATAATTACGAACTTAGTACTGATTATTATTAGTAAATTAATAATCTTGTACCTTGGCAAGATTAAGGCTGAATTTGGCTGACATTCAGCCTAAAAATATGGCTTATTCCTTCCTTGTTATTCAGAGCCTCAGTGGTAAGCTAAGAGTAACTGATTCAGTCTGGGATTGCGAGCCATAATGTTGAACTTTCACAAACTTTTCAAGATGTATGGGAAACTTTCAGTTTTTAACTGCAATAAGTGCTGGTCCAACAATACCACTTTCAGAATCTAGTTAATCATCGGTGAATATCTGGTCGACTCGTCCTTCAGAAGACAACAGACACAAGTTGCAGGACAAAACATTATTGGGACAACAACTTTTCGCTCCTTGTAGAAATCTTCATCCAGAGTTAAATAATAGCATTGGAGAACTGAAAATAATCATAAGAGGCATTCACAGATCCTCATATGGAAACTAATATTAATTTTTTTTTCAATAAAAACATAGTAAATTAACACATACACAGCCGAAATCTAATTCAGTCCTTTCAAAGGAACCAGAGCGGCCAGTATCCTAATAATACATAGAAGGATTGAAGATAATTAGATGCGATGTTCAGAAATTCTCTCATGAAAAACAGTAGTTTAATTTTTCCAGTTTCTTCCACAAAAGTAAACTGGAAATTACACTGGCCAAAATCAATCCAAACTTTTCCCTTAGAAAGACTGACCAGCTGTTACGAGAGTAAGTACGGTAAGTTTTACGTGTTCTTAGTGCACTTAACACAATTTTTAAACAACGATCTTAAAGACTCATCAATTTTATAGACATATTAAAGAACAATAAGTTCATTTAACTAAGTATATCCAAATAAAGTCCAACTCTGTGACTTATTTCTGATCAGAAGAGACATTCTCCAGTTATCTCACAGAAATCAATTTAATGAAAAAAAAAAAAAAATTGACACGTAGTAACTAACATGAGGGAATGGTTTCCTTTAATGAAAACACATCAGCACAAAAAGTTTACAGCCGACCAGAAGATGCATTTTCTAGTTATTGTACAGAATATTACAAAATTTGTGCCTACGTAGCCTAAACCCACGAAACATTCCTTCCATTTTATACGATGCATCAATTATTGAAGACAGAAGCCATTCACAATTGTTATATTGTAATCGATGGATTGCGCTAAACATGTAGGGGTCATATAGCCCCTGTGGAATGGGTGGCATTCAAATTTTATCAAAGAAATGGGAAGATAAACCCAATCTAAAGAGTCCGTTATCAGCAAAGTAATGCAGTTGGCCAATATAATACTACACCATTTCGATATTAAAAGTGGAAAAATGACATCTACACACTCCGTTATATACACAGGTGTTGAAATTTTAAATCCGATCAGAGAAGCTTGGCCTCACCTCTTACACAGTAACCAAATTTCGGAATCGCTTATGTAGTATTGTGCGTGGGGGGGGGGGGCCACACACGAAAATGGTGCCAAAATTGTTTCGAAAAACAGGAAAGTCTCTTCCCCCAACAAACTTAAAAATACATTAAAACCACAGATTTTTTTTTCCCAGTATGTTTTCATCATTTACATTTTATTTAAAGTCTCTATTATCATGTAAGAAAAAAATTGCTTATGAATATTTTTAAAATATCCAAATATAATAATAATTTTAATAATAAGAAATAATAATAATAATTTTAATAATAAGAAATAATAATAATAATTTTAATAATAAGAAATAATAATAATAATAATTTTAATAATAAGAAATAATAATAATAATTTTAATAATAAGAAATAATAATAATAATTTTAATAATAAGAAATAATAATAATAATTTTAATAATAAGAAATAATAATAATAATTTTAATAATAAGAAATAATAATAATAATTTTAATGATAATTTATTACGAATTTTAATAATCATAACAATAACAATAACGATAATAATAATAATAATAATAATAATAATAATAATAATAATAAAAGAAGAAGAAGAAGAAGAAGAAGAAGAAGAAGAAGAAGAAGAAGAAGAAGAAGAAGAAGAAGAAGAAGAAGAAGAAGAAGAAGAAGAAGAAGAAGAGGAATTAGCGGTAGAGCAAAATACCTCATTTGGCATAGAGTTACCTCTATACCGTTATCTCACTTGTAAACAGAACTCTGTGTAAAAAGCATACATCCGACATGCGATTTACTGTTGACAAAGAAAGGGAATCCGACCCCATTGCTGTCATCTTACATGAAATCCAATCCTCCTTAATGACCGACAGAGGATCTTGAACCTTCGTCTGGTTAAAGCAAATCCTCGGAGGGGATCATACACGAGTGAGTCAACATGTGATGACTGAAGATGACGTCACAAGCAGGAGGAAGTCAATATATGTGAGGAAAACAGATAGTGACGTCACGAGGAGGAGGAAGTCAATATGTATGTGAGGAAAACAGACAGAGACGAAGTCAATATTGGAGAAAAACAGTTTGTGACGTCACATTAACTTAACGAAAACAGATAACGTCAAAATAACTAATGGAAAAATTATGACGTCACAACTGATGGAAAATAAATGACGTCACGGTAATTGATGCATAACAGATGACGTAACAATTGTTTATGGAAAAATGGATGACATCACAATTAGTGATGAAATATGTGATGGGAAACGTATGACGTCACAGCGTAAGCTATCAGGAGGTCAGAATGATGTCACTACAGTCAGACATCAGCTGACACATTCATCAAGAACATGCATGAATTTACGTTCCCGGGGAGTGTCTATGTGCTGGTGAAGGGCTCTTGTTCCAGGGAAATTGAGCTACCCTACCTTTCATTAGATCCATTCACCCAGGAGCTGTGTAACCCATGAGGATCTAGCGCTTGTCCTTGAATATAATCACTGACAAACTAATCAAATACTAACTTAACTGATTAAAACAAAACAAAACAAAAAACAAATTAACAAGTGAACAAAAAAACAAATGGAGAGTTGATTATGACCAGTACACTTACAATACTTACACTGTTGGTAGTGAGGATACACTTACAATACTTACACTGCTGGTAGTGAGGATACACTCACAATACTTACACTGCTGGTAGTGAGGATACATCTCAATACTTGTACTGCTGGTTGAGATACACTCTAAGACTGCTGAGTGAGGATACTCATGACGCTGGTAGTGGATCTCACTACGCTGGTAGTGAGGATCCTCTCATCTTACCGTGGTGGAACTCAATCCTGTGTGGGATCCCTCAATTTTCTGGTGTGAGGATACTCACTGTTGGTAGTACTCTACTTACGCTGGTAGTGAGGATACACTCAATACTTTACGCTGGTATGAGATCACTCCAATACTTGTACGCTGTAGTGGGATACACTCAATACTTACGCTGAGTGGGATACTCTCAATACTTGTACCGCTGGTAGTGAGGATACACTCAAACTTGTACGCTGGTAGTGAGGATACACTCCAATACTTTACGCTGGTAGTGAGGATACACTCTCAATACTTGTACCGCTGGTAGTGAGGATACACTAACAATACTTACACGGCTGGTAGTGAGGATACACTCTCAATACTTGTACTGCTGATAGTGAGGATACACTCTCAATACTTGTACTGCTGGTAGTGAGGATACACTCAATACTTGTACTGCTGATAGTGAGGATACACTCAATACTTGTACTGCTGGTAGTGAGATACACTCTCAATACTTGTACCGCTGGTAGTGAGGATACACTCTCAATACTTGTACCGCTGGTAGTGAGGATACACTCAATACTTGTACCGCTGGTAGTGAGGATACACTCAATACTTGTACCACTGGTAGTGAGGATACACTCTCAATACTTGTACTGCTGGTAGTGAGGATACACTCTCAATACTTATACCGCTGGTAGTGAGGATACACTCTCAATACTTGTACCGCTGGTATTGAGGATACACTCTCAATACTTGTACTGCTGATAGTGAGGATACACTCTCAATACTTATACCGCTGGTAGTGAGGATACACTCTCAATACTTGTACCGCTGGTAGTGAGGATACACTCTCAATACTTGTACTGCTGGTAGTGAGGATACACTCTCAATACTTGTACTGCTGGTAGTGAGGATACACTCTCAATACTTGTACCGCTGGTAGTGAGGATACACTCTCAATACTTGTACTGCTGATAGTGAGGATACACTCACAATACTTGTACTGCTGATAGTGAGGATACACTCTCAATACTTGTACCGCTGGTAGTGAGGATACACTCAATACTTGTACTGCTGATAGTGAGGATACACTCTCAATACTTGTACCGCTGGTAGTGAGGATACACTCTCAATACTTGTACTGCTGATAGTGAGGATACACTCTCAATACTTGTACTGCTGGTAGTGAGGATACACTCTCAATACTTGTACCGCTGGTAGTGAGGATACACTCTCAATACTTGTACTGCTGATAGTGAGGATACACTCTCAATACTTGTACCGCTGGTAGTGAGAATACACTCTCAATACTTGTACCGCTGGTAGTGAGGATACACTCTCAATACTTGTACTGCTGATAGTGAGGATACACTCTCAATACTTGTACCGCTGGTAGTGAGGATACACTCTCAATACTTGTACCGCTGGTAGTGAGGATACACTCTCAATACTTGTACCGCTGGTAGTGAGGATACACTCTCAATACTTGTACCGCTGGTAGTGAGGATACACTCTCAATACTTGTACCGCTGGTAGTGAGGATACACTCAATACTTATACCGCTGGTAGTGAGGATACACTCTCAATACTTGTACCGCTGGTAGTGAGGATACACTCTCAATACTTATACCGCTGGTAGTGAGGATACACTCTCAATACTTGTACCGCTGGTAGTGAGGATACACTCTCAATACTTGTACCGCTGGTAGTGAGGATACACTCTCAATACTTATACCGCTGGTAGTGAGGATACACTCTCAATACTTATACCGCTGGTAGTGAGGATACACTCTCAATACTTGTACCACTGGTAGTGAGGATATACTCTCAATACTTGTACCGCTGGTAGTGAGGATACACTCTCAATACTTGTACCGCTGGTAGTGAGGATACACTCTCAATACTTGTACCGCTGGTAGTGAGGATACACTCTCAATACTTGTACCGCTGGTAGTGAGGATACACTCAAAACTTGTACCGCTGGTAGTGAGGATACACTCTCAATACTTATACCGCTGGTAGTGAGGATACACTCTCAATACTTATACCGCATGTAGTGAGGATACACTCTCGATACTTATACCGCTGGTAGTGAGGATACACTCTCAATACTTGTACCGCTGGTACTGAGGATACACTCTCAATACTTATACCGCTGGTAGTGAGGATACACTCTCAATACTTGTACCGCTGGTAGTGAGCATATACTCTCAATACTTATACCGCTGGTAGTGAGGATACACTCTCAATACTTGTACCGCTGGTAGTGAGGATACACTCTCAATACTTATACCGCTGGTAGTGAGGATACACTCTCAATACTTGTACCGCTGGTAGTGAGGATACACTCTCAATACTTATACCGCTGGTAGTGAGGATACACTCTCAATACTTGTACCGCTGGTAGTGAGGATACACTCTCAATACTTATACCGCTGGTAGTGAGGATACACTCTCAATACTTATACCGCTGGTAGTGAGGATACACTCTCAATACTTGTACCGCTGGTAGTGAGGATACGCTCTCAATACTTGTACCGCTGGTAGTGAGGATACACTCTCAATACTTGTACCGCTGGTAGTGAGGATACACTCTAAACACATTTTTCCACTTAAAAAGAAAATGTGTTGTGTGTACTAAGCTTCTTCCTCCCTGGCTGTACACACTCTCAGCCGGTAATCTAATTAGCCATCTCTGTGGTATACAGTATGGTTATACATATCTCTGTCTCTGACTACATTCCTAAATTCATATCCTTGGTTTCTGAAGGATATTCGTATGCAGAAACACACACATACACACACACATACACACACACAAACACACACACATACTCACACACACTCACACACACACACACACACACAAACACACACACACAAAATAATCACTGTGGAAATATAGTGAATTTGCAACTGTATTCGTCATTTCTTACATTATCAAGTAACTATAAAAATAGAAGGACAGCAGAAGGCTTATAAGGCTGAGATATCATCCCACATATGCCCTCACACATGACCCAGCACGTTAATTGAGAGCGGGAGTGAAGTGAATATTTGGTCAGGTCACATGTCAAGTAAAATTTATGAGTGAAATGTCAGGTATAACTTAAATTCCTTACAAATTTTATTCTTTATAAATTAATCTAATTTGCATAACCCTGAACTAATATTTACATTAAAATATGCTATTATTTTATGAAACTTGATTCGGTTATATTTCTCTCAAGAATAGACCTGCTTGATACAATATTACCTGGAGTATACCTGGAGAGGGTTCCGGGGGTCAACGCCCCCGCGGCCCGGTCTGTGACCAGGCCTCATGAAAATCATCGCACCCGGGTGGGCTCGAACCACCAACCTTTCGATTAACAGCCGAACGCGCTAACCAATTGTGCCACGGATGCTATTATTGGCCTTTTTTAAAATCAATTGGGTAGTTAAAATCTCTCGCATTACTAAACAGACCATTACTCTTGTTTTCGGTTCTAATGCTATATTTATGTTGTTGCAATCTTAGTTTAAGAATTTTTCCAGATTCACCAAAATCAACTTTATTGCATTTCTTACAGGGAATCTTACAGACACGGCCATCAGCATTTTGGGGGAATTTTTAATCAAATAGTTTTTGGTTCTGTATCAAGATTTTTAAAAACAACTTTGATTTAAAATTCTTAAGTAGAGAAGGTATATCAAGGTTTACATGGTATGGGAAAACCAACATATTCAAAGTTGAAAATGTTTGTCCATTTTCGAATTGTAAAATGTATTTCTAGTCATATTAAAAGATTTATCAATTGCGTTTTTTAGGTAGTTAAAATCATTCGCTATTTCATAAATTTTCAAGATTTCTTATAATCTATGAATTCCGGGCTGCAAATACGGGTATTTACAGGAAAACAGCATTTGCAAATTATATAGGCTAAGTTATATGCAACTATTGGTAGAAAGATGGGCTAGTGAAAATATAGATAATGGGGAGATTGAAGAGGTATGGGGTATATTTAAGAATGCAGTGTTAGTGTTCCGGATAAATTTGTGAGAGGGAAGGAGGGAAGAGGTGAAGAAAAAGATAGCAAGTGAGAGGTTTTTGCAAAGCAGAAATGATATAAGGAAGGAGGAATATACAGAAAGAAAAAGAATGGTTAAGAGATTGGTAAGGGAATGTAAAAAGAGGGCAAATGAGACAGTGGGTGAGGTGCTGTCAACAAATTTGTTGAGAATAAAAAAATGTTTTGGAGTGAGATTAATAAGTTGATAAAGCTCAGGGAACGAATGGATTTTATGTATTGGTCAGGGAGGTGTAACATCTTTTAGGAGTGAGGAAGAACCAGATGTGAGTGTGGAAGAGGTGCGTGATGCTATAGGTAAAAGAAAAGGAATTAAAGTAGCTGGGATTGATGGAATAAAGACAGAAATGTTAAAAGCAGGTGGGGAGTGGTTGTGCTTTTATTTAATTAATGTACAAAAGAAGGAAAGGTACCTGGGGTTTGGCAGAGAACGTGCATAGTTAAGTTGTATAAAGGCAAAGGGGATAAAACAGAATTATAGGGAAATATGACTGTTGAGTATACCTGGTAAGGTGTATGGTACAGTTATTATTGAAAGATTTAAGTAAAAGACGAGGAGCAGGATCGCAAATGAACAAAGAGGCTTTAGGAAGGGTAGGGGGTGTGTAGACCAAGTGTTTACATTGAAGCATATAAGTGAATAGTATTTAGATAAAGGTAAAGAAGTTTTTGTTGCAATTATGAATTTAGAAAAGGCATATGATAGGGTAGATAGGGGGCAATGTGGCAGATGTTGCAGGTGTATGGAATAGGAGGAAGGTTACTGAAAGCAGTGAAGAGTTTTTATGAGGATAGTGAGGCTCAGGTTAGAGTGTGTAGGAGGGAAGGGGACTATTTCCAGTAAAAGTGGGCCTTAGACAAGGATGTGTGATGTCACCGTGGTTGTTCAATATATTTATAGATGGGGTTGTAAGAGAAGTGAATGCGAGGGTCTTGGCAAGAGGTGTTGGGCTAAAAGATAAAGAAGCAAATACAAAGTGGGAGTTGTCACAGTTGCTTTTTGCTGATGACACTGTGCTTTTGGGAGATTCTGAAGAGAAGCTGCAGAGGTTGGTGGATGAATTTGGTAGGGTGTGTAAAAGAAGAAAATTGAAAGTGAATATAGGAAAGAGTAAGGTGATGAGGATAACAAAAAGAATAGGTGACGAAAGATTGGATATCAGATTGGAGGGAGAGAGTATGGAGGAGGTGAATGTATTCAGATATTTGGGAGTGGACATGTCGGCGGATGGGTCTATGAAGGATGAGGTGAATCATAGAATTGATGAGGGAAAAGGGTGAGTGGAGCACTTCGGAGTCTGTGGAGACAAAGAACCTTGTCCATGGAAGTAAAGAGGGAATGTATGAGAGTATAGTTATACCAACGCTCTTATATGGGTGTGAAGCATGGGTGATGAATGTTGCAACGAGGAGAAGGCTGGAGGCAGTGGAGATGTCATGTCTGAGGTCAATGTGTGGTGTGAATATAATGCAGAGAATTCGGAGTTTGGAAATTAGGAGGAGGTGGGGATTACCAAAACGATTGTCCAGAGAGCTGAGGAGGGGTTGTTGAGGTGGTTTGGACATGTAGAGAGAATGGAACGAGACAGAGTGACTTCGAGAGTGTATAAATCTGTAGTGGAGGGAAGGCGGGGTAGGGGTCGGCCTAGGAAAGGTTGGAGGGAGGGGGTAAAGGAAGTTTTGTGTGCGAGGGGCTTGGACTTCCAGCAAGCATGTGTGAGCGTATTTGATAGGAGTGAATGGAGGCATATGGTTTTTAATACTTGACGTGCTGTTGGAGTGTGAGCAAAGTAACATTTATGAAGGATTCAGGAAACCGGCAGGCCGGACTTGAGTTCTGGAGATGGGAAGTACAGTGCCGGCACTCTGAAGGAGGGGTGTTAATGTTGCAGTTTTATAACTGTAGTGTAAAGCACCCTTCTGGCAAGACAGTGATGGAGTGAATGATGATGAAAGTTTTTCTTTTCGGGCCACCCTGCCTTGGTGGGAATCGGCCGATGTGTTAATAAAAAATAAAAAAATAAATATATATATATATATATATATATATATATATATATATATATATATATATATAATATATATGATATATATATTATATATATATAGTGGGTCCAATCTTACAATTGACATAGGAGAAGTGGATAAAAGGCTTCAAGGAAGAATATTTGATTTCTTCCTGATGCCATTTGAATATTCCACTTCTCCTACCACCCCATCTTTTAATTTTTTTTTTACCAATAGGTATATTTTATTACATAATATGGTACAAAAGATTTGAGAGATACATTGTTGATATAAAGATGGCATATACAGTACACGAGGTGAGAGATACATGTCTAGTACATATTGTTACATCTTTGTCACTGATTATAATGCGAAAATCTCATCCAGCTCTTCCGAGCTGGGCGCGTGCCCAGAATACAGCATGCATTACCCTCTGAACAGCAGCGCTGAGTCGCTGGAACAGAAAACTAGCTGCCCTGGGATCCCTAGTTACCCTGTTGAGTCTTTTGCCCAGCTCCTTGAGGAACTTAGATGCACTCTTTCCCCATGAGCCAAGGGTCTCTGAGCCTATGGGAACAAACATGTAATGATGGGCAAGTTCTCCATATTTTCTCGACTTCTGGGACTCCCTGAAGGTGGCAGCAGCCCCTCCTTCCTCCCTGGTGTACTGGAGATAGGTATCAGCCAAGATAGATGCACATGTGTAGTCCCACACCACCTGCTTGCCGTCTGTCCAGGCTTGAAGGGTGATACCATCTGGACGCTTTTGGTTGCCATCAGATCTGCATAGTTGGGGTGGTTCCCTTACTGCTGGGCATCCGGCTGTTGTGAGGCTCCTCTTATATATATATATATATATATAAATTAACCCGCATTAAAAGGTGGGAATTATTACTAATATCTTTTGTTAATCCTGAGATCATTTACAAGTGATTAAATGAGAGTAAAAAGAAAGCCTAATTCAAGATACACAGTGTTCAGCAAACATTCAGAGAACTCACTTTACATAGCACGAGGTAACTAAAAGCTGCGATCTCTGGACATATTACGTATTATTTTTTTTTTATTTTTTTAGTAAATTCGGTTTGTAACGTTGTTTTAGCAATATTTACTAATAGTTTAAAAAATCGCAGAACTTTATTCATAAAAGCTCTTCATAATTTTTAATTTACTTACAAGGCCATGGAGAATGTGAATTTATAAAGTCTGGACGAGAAAAAGGGAAGGGTTGAAGGGAGGCTGTGAATGAGGGCTTTACTGGTAGCGCACTGAACATCCCGAAGGCACAAGTTAGGAGAAATGAGTGGGTTCTGGGATTTAATGTCTATTGCAGTGTGAACAAACTGGCATTTATAACGAGATTCGTGGAAACCGCTTAGCAGACTTGAGTCCTGGAAGTGAGAAGCAGTCTGCCCCAACGCTCAAGAGTACACGATTCCCTAAAATATATACCAGTGAGCTCTCAACTTTAAAAAACATGCCTTTCAAAAATTACCTTTGGCCACTGTACTTGGCTCTCACCTGGTCACCTGAAAAAAATGAAGAAAAATATAAATATATGTTATTTTTTTAAGAAAACAATTAAAATGCCACCAATAAAAATAAGTTATGATAAATATATTAGGTAGGGAGTAGTAAATTAGATAAAAGACAATTATCTTTTTGTTACTTCAGGAACAAAGCTATGCTGTTAATATCAAAACTTCAGTTATTTTTCATCATATAATTATCGTATGTATAACCAAAAGAATATCCTTAAGTGGTTGCCTGAATTATTTAATTCTTTTCTTCCTTTCATTCTTCCATCAAACTTTCGTTTATAACTTGAGTGGCTCTCATCCGATCGACTTCAACTTTTCGCTGGTTCACTGTATCACAGAACTTTAGTACCAGTCTCTTGTGTGGTACTGTGTCAAGTCTTCTTACAAGAAGATGCAATTTATCCATCTCTCTCTCTATTGCCTTACTTTTGTTACCTCGTCGTGACACAGGATCTGCCATCTCTAATGTGTGTGTGTACTCACCTAATTGTACTCACCTAATTGTGGTTGCAGGGGTCGAGACTCAGCTCCTGGCCCCGCCTCTTCGCTGTCTGCTACTGGGTCTCTGCTCTCCCTGCTCCATGAGCTTTATCATACCTTGTCTTAAAACTATGTATGGTTCCTACCTCCACTATATCTTTCTCTAGTCCATTCCACTTCCTGACTACTCTGTGGCTGAAGAAATGTTTCCTGACATCCCTTTGACTCATCTGAGTCTTCAGCTTCCAGTTGTGTCCCCTTGTTTCTGTGTTCCCTCTCTGAAACAACCTGTCACTATCTACCTTGTCAATTCCCCGCAGTATTTTGTATGTCGTTATCATGTCTCCTCTGACCCTTCTTTCCTCCAGTGTTGTTAGTCCTATTTCCTCAACCTTTCTTCATAAGACAGACCCCTGAGTTGTGGAACTAACCTTGTCGCAAACCTTTGCACTTTCTCTAGTTTCCTTACATGCTTGACCAGATGTGGGTTCCAGACTGGTGCTGCATATTCTAGTATGGGCCTGACGTACACGGTATACAGTGTCTTGAACGATTCCTTGTTAAGGTAACGGAACGCTAATCTAAGGTTTGCCAGACGCCCATATGCTGCCGCAGTTATCTGGTTGATGTGTGCCTCCGGAGACGTGCTAGGCGTTATACTCACTCCAAGGTCTTTCTTCTTTGCCGAGGTTTGTAGCCTTTGTCCGCCTAGCTTGTACTCTGTCAGCGGTCTTCTTTGCCTTCTGACTTCTTGCATTTGGGGGGATTGAATTCGAGAAGCCAACTGCTAGACCAGATGTCGAGCTTGTCCAGGTCTGTTTGCAGCCCTGCCTGGTCCTCTTCCGATGTGATTCTCCTCATTATTTTCACATCATCCGCGAATAGAGACACTTCTGAGTCTATCCCATCCGTCATGTCATTTACATATACCAGGAATAACACTGGTCCTAGGACTGACCCCTGCGGTACACCACTCGTCACAGGCGCCCACTGTGATACCTCACCACGCACCATGACCCGTTGTTGCCTCCCTTTGAGGTATTCCCTGATCCATTCCAGTGCCCTTCCTGTTATACCTGCTTGTTCTTCCAACTTCTTTACTAATCTCATGTGAGGAACTGTGTCGAAGGCCTTCCTGCAGTCCAGGAAAATGCAATCAACCCACCCTTCTCTCTCCTGCCTTACCTCTGTTACTTTATCATAGAACTCTGTGTGTGTGTGTGTGTGTGTGTGTGTGTGTGTGTGTGTGTGTGTGTATGTGTGTGTGTGTATGTGTGTGTCTGTGTGTATGTGTGTGTGTGTATGTGTGTGTGTGTGTGTGTGTATGTGTATGTGTTGTGTGTGTGTGTGTGTGTGTGTGTGTGTGTACTCACCTATTTGTACTCACCTATTTGTGGTTGCAGGGGTCGATTCATAGTCTTGGCACCACCTCTTCACTGATTGCTACTAGGTCCTCTCTCTCCCTGCTCCATGAGCTTTATCAAACCTCGTCTTAAAACTATGTATGGTTCCTGCCTCCACTATGTCGCTTTCTAGGCTATTCCACTTCCTGACAACTCTATGACTGAAGAAATACTTCCTAACATCCCTTTGACTCATAGGAGTCTTCAACTTCCAATTGTGACCCCTTGTTTCTGTGTCCCCTCTCTGGAACATCTTGTCTCTGTCCACCTTATCTATTCCTCGCAGTATTTTATATGTCGTTATCATGTCTCCCCTAACCCTCCTGTCCTCTAGTGTCGTCAGGCCGATTTCCCTTAACCTTTCTTCGTAGGACAATCCCCTTAGCTCTGGGACTAGTCTTGTTGCAAACCTTTGCACTTTCTCTAATTTCTTGACGTGCTTGACCAGGTGTGGGTTCCAAACTGATGCTGCATACTCCAGTATGGGCCTGACGTATATGGTATACAGAGTCTTGAATGATTCCTTAGTGAGGTATTGGAACGCTATTCTTAGGTTTGCCAGCCGCCCGTATGCTGCAGCAGTTATCTGATTGATGTGTGCCTCAGGAGATGTGCTCGGTATTATACTCACCCCAAGATCTTTTTCCTTGAGTGAGGTTTGCAGTCTTTTCCACCTAGACTATACTCTGTCTGCGGTCTTCTTTGCCCTTCCCCGATCTTCATGACTTTACATTTGGCAGGGTTAAATTCAAGGGACCAGGCTTGTAGCCTGTCCAGGTCTCTTTGTAGTCCTGCCTGATCCACAACTGATTTAATTCTTCTCATTAACTTCACATCATCTGCAAACAGGGACACTTCTGAGTCTATCCCTTCCGTTATGTCATTCACATATACCAAAAACAGTACAGGTCCTAGGACTGACCCTTGTGGAACCCCACTCGTCACAGGTGCCCACTCTGACACCTCGTCACGTACCATGACTCGTTGTTGCCTCCCTCTCAGATATTCTCTGATCCATTGCAGTGCTTTTCCTGTTACGTGTGCCTGATCCTCTAGCTTTTGCATTATCCTCTTGTGTGTGTGTGTGTGTGTGTGTATGTGGGTATGTGTGTGTGTGTGTGTATGGTATGTGGGTATGTGTGTGTGTGTGTATGTGGGTATGTGTGTGTGTGTGTGTGTATGTGGGTATGTGTGTGTGTGTGTGTGTGTGTATGTGGGTATGTGGTGTTGTGTGTGTGTGTGTGTGTGTGTGTGTGTGTGTGTGTATGTGTGTGTACGCACTCGCCTATATACACTCATCTCTATATGGTTGCAGGAATCGATTCACAGCTCCTAGACCCGCCCCTTCGCTGGCTGCTACTAGGTCGACTCTCTCCCTGCGTCAAGAGTTTAATCGTACCTCTTCTTAAATCTATGTACGATTCCTGCCTCAACTACTTCTCTCTCTAAATTGTTCCACTTCCTGACGTTTCTAAGGAATAATTCAATTACAGGTTTTGTGTTATGCTCTGTTTGCGAGGTATAGGAACTTTTAACACGCCTTTTCAATTATGGATCGTTAACACTCCTTTGCCTGTTTATCTGTGTGTTTGCTCAGCTTACGAGTGAGTTTGAGTGAATAAGCCAGTTGGGACCTGGATGGTCAAGAGAGATGGTTGTGTGGCTGGTGTCTGCTCCAAGGAGGTGGAGATCTGCTCGGCTGGTCACTCAGATTGAGTACTGAGACAATTCCTTGTATCATTCTCGCCGCTAGTAATAATAATATAATATCTTTATTTCTACAAGTACATGTACAAGGTATACAGGCCTAGCTGACATCAATGACATACTACTATATAGAAAGCCGCTTGTTATGCTGAGCATTTCGGGCAAATTAGGTCAGTTTTGCCCCAGGATGCGACTCACACCAGTCGACTAACATCCAGGTACCTATTTTATACTGATGGGTGAACAGGGACAACAGGTATCTGAAGGAAACACGTCCTAATGTTTTCCAGCCGTACCGGGGATTCGAACTCCGGATCTCAGTGTGTGAGCTGAGTGCGCTAGCCATCGAGCTACGGGACACCGTATTTTAATAATAATGTAAAAGTGATGGCAGTTTTTATTTTAAAGAGAGTGATATACAGTGTTATTAATCTGAATTTTGTACAAGTGTTCTCATCCCTTTTATTACTCGATAAATAATTGTCATCTTGATCACTTTTATTTACCTCTTATTATTCCCTTCTTTATATTTGTTAATCATTTACTGCACATTATTTTATACTCTAGCTTTCTCTTACATACCAAATAATATCTAATTAGAATACTAGGGAGCTGGTCCCAGGTGTATGGCAATTAGGTACCAATGCTGGATAATTAAGGTGGAGGTAATACTGACTGGTATGTTTAGGTAAGATTTGCCAGGAAACAGGACAAGTGTTTCCTGACCTGGGTCTTAGTCTTACGATGACCCGTTACTGGAGGCTCTGGTCACCTGACCGAGGCCTTCCGCTGGCTTACCGGTCCACCCCTTTAAAAAATAAAATAATAGGAAGGGAGATTTTCCAACTAATCGGTGTTTTTATATTGGATAAATAACTGTGTGTGTCTAATAAAAAATGGGAATAATGGATGTAGTGTTTGTGTTACTGAATTTTGTAAGTGATATGGTGCATCGGATCTGGTAAGTGGTATATAGTGGGTCAGAAGTGGACACTTCTAATGGGTAATATTTTATACATTACCATTCACCTCTATTACTAAGCTCATGAGGTCAACTAGTCAGTGTATTTCTTAACACTTGTATTCTTATACGACTGCGTTCTCATAGTGTTATGAGAGATTTCCACTGGTGTTCACGTGACGGTGGTCACATGTGGTGATAGTGGTCATATAAAGGTGTGTAAATCTCACACAGGGATCAGGGATGAGGGGTCATATAAAGGTGTGTAAATCACACACAGGGATCAGGGATGAGGGTCTTACATCTATAATCAGTGACTTTCTAGTAGGTTTGTAGTTTATACCACTTATATTGTTTTAACCAATTTTAGCCTTTTTAGGAAATTTACTTACTTTTTTTTTTAACTTAAATTTCTACAAAGATATGTATGTAGTTTCAAAGAGTTATATACTCATGAAGCATAAAATGAGTTGAGGAAGTGTCCATTTCTCTGGCAGTCGAGTGGCAAGGAATGAGACAGTCTCTCACAAACTCCCGACACACACATTTCATGAGACCAAGCCACGGGTCGTATTGTCTGGGTTCTAAACACTATTATGGAGGTTTTTGAATACAAGTTTGCTATAAAATTAGTTATGGGGAGGGTTCAGGGTCACAGGAAAAAATTGCTTTTAAAATTGACCTCGTCATAGAGCAGGCTAGCAAGCAATAAGCCTCGTCTGAAACCGGGCGGCGGGGACGACGAACGCTGGAATCCACCGCAGGTTACCTACAGGTCACCAGGACGCTACACAGCATCATTACAACATGAAACTTTGCTTGAGGAAGACAAGCAAGCTTAGAAAATAAGTTCAAGGAATGAATGATTGTCGTCTCATGGACATCAAACTCGTGGGGAATAAAAACAAAAGTGAATGAAGAACTACTTCAAAATCACAGAATGTTTTGGTGGTAATTCCTAGGATCATCGTCCCCGAGACCCGGTCTTAGAATATGCCTTCTGGGTGATACCCTGATCAGTAAGACTGTTAGCTCTAGCAACATTCAGCCCAAAGTAGGCACCACAGCCAGGCTGGCATCTACACTGAGAAAAAACATTACTTGATTTCTCTGTACTGAACCAAACATGATAAAGCTCTACATAGATTCTTTACACCTACTGAAACATGATAAAGCTCTACATAGAGCTTTACACCTACTGAAACATGATAAAGCTCTACATAGAGCTTTACACCTACTGAAACATGATAAAGCTCTACATAGAGCTTTACACCTACTGAAACATGATAAAGCTCAACATAGCGTGAAAAAATGACTTGATGAAGTTCTACACAGAGTGGGTAACATGACTTGAAACTACACTACACAGAGTGAAACATAACTTAAAGCTCTACACAGAGTGAAACACGGCATGATAAAGCTAACACAACGAAATATGACATGATAAACATTAATTAAACAGAGCGAGCGAAACGTCGTTTCAATAATTAATTATGTTGCAAAGTGTCTCTTCTTGACTCTTATCTCCCGTACAACGTGTGGATCTGACACAGCTGTTTTCTTTCAATGTGTTGTATTTTTGCGCTGCCCTCCGTTTAGGTATAGGAGAAACATGATTACGACATACATAATATCTAGACAAACTACATTAAGACGATCAGAGACAAGGGAACAAAGAATTAAAATATTAAGAAACAGCGATGTGGTAAATATAAAAATAGTTGATAATTGAAATGTTATCCTCAGAAGAACAAAAGGCACAATACCGTGACTGGCACAATACACAAATAACCCGCACATAGGATATAGAAAAGGTTATGATGATGTAAATGGTCTAAGTCGGACCGAAACGTCGTCTTAAGCTTTTCTCTCTATGAGCAGGGCCAGGAGGCACTAGACACATGTGCAACACCTGGGTGTCCTTATTGAAAGACGTTTCACTAGCCATTGGCCGTTGTCAGTTTGATACAGAGATGATATGCGGAGAGAGTAGAATATGAGGTGATCAGTCCCCCAGCCTTGGACCATGATCAAATAGCAAGTGAGTGAATATTTTTCTAAAGTCTATTCGTCGTAAAACAAATTAATGCTTAAAAAAAAGTAAATGAGCTGCAAAAGTCCCCAAATTGGTTAAAGTTTGTAATTTCAAGTGTAGCCAACACGAACAGGCAGCCAACCTTTTAGGAGAACCTTAAATAAATTGGAAAAGTTGTAATGGCCCGAGCTTCTTTATCTGGTAACACGCAAATGGACTCCTTGACATGAGTGTATTTGTATATATATCTCAGTGTGTGTGTGTGTGTGTGTGTGTGTGTGTGTGTGTGAGTGTGTTAGTTACCATTTTGTCCTAGGCACATGTCAATTAGACACTAGGCCTGTTGTATATATGTGTGTGTGTATGTGTATGTAAGGAAACACTTCGAAATGTTTCTGCCCCACCGGGAATTGAACCCGGCCCCTCCGTGCGTGAAGCAAGAGCTTTACCCACTTGGCCACCGGGGGCTGTATGTGTGTGTGTGTGTGTGTGTGTGTGTGTGTGTCTGCCTCTGCCTCATTGTCTGTCTGTCTGTGTGTTTCTGTTGCTGTGTGTGTCTTTGCGTATGTATATGTGTCTGAGTATGTGCCTATGTTTATACTGGGTCCACTTTCCTATCTGTATCTGTGCATTTATTTTTGTATTCGCACTTGTCTGTATCTGTGTTAGTGTGTCATCGTGCGATTTTGCATTTGTCTTTCTTTATTCATTTATTTATTTACATCTTTACATCAGCATTCATATGTGTCTCCTTTTTCCGTTTACATGTTTGCGTTCTTTTTTATACTTGTCTTTGCAGTTATGTCTTTGTTTCTGTGTATATATCTTCAAGGCTTTCTATTTATATTTGTTCATATCACTCATGTTCTCAATTTTGTTGTTGTCTATGTGCTGTGTTTGTTTGATATTGTCGCTATCATGTTTTTTTAAAGTTCCTCTTATGTTTTTTATAAGAACATCGTTGTCTCACAGGAAGGGAGTAATATTGTGTCACAGGAAGTAACATTGTGTCATAGAAAGTAACATTTTGTTATAGAAAGTAGTGTCACAGTGGCTCACAGGAAGTAACATTGTCACAAGAAGTAAGAAAATGTCACAGGAAGTAACAAAATGTCACAGGAAGTAACAAAATGTCACAGGAAGTAACAATGTATCACAGGAAGTAACATTGTGTCACAAGAAGTAACATTGTGTCACATGAAGAAATATTGCGTCAGAGGAAGTAACATTGTCTCTAAAGAAGTAACACTGTTTCACAAAAAAGTAACGTTGTTTCACAGGAAGAAAGTAACATTATCTCAGGAAGTAACATTGTTTCAGTAAGGAAGAAACATCGTCTCAGGAAGTAACATTGTTTAAGGAAGGAAGTAACGTTGTCTCAGAAACGAAGTAACATTGTCTCAGGAAGGAAGTAACATTGTCTCAGAAAGGAAGTAACATTGTTTCAGGAAGGAAGTAACATTGACTCAGGAAGAAAGTAATATTGTCTCAGGAAGCAACATTGTCTTAGGAAGGAAGTATCAGTGTCTCAGGAAGGAAGTAACATTGTCACAGAAAGGAAGTAACATTGTTTCAGGAAGGAAGTAACATTATTTCAGGAAGGAAGTAACATTGTTTCAGGAAGGAAGTAACATTGTTTCAGGAAGGAAGTAACATTGTTTCAGGAAGGAAGTAACATTGCTTCAGGAAGGAAGTAACATTGTTTCAGGAAGGAAGTAACATTGTTTCAGGAAGGAAGTAACATTGTTTCAGGAAGGAAGTAACATTGTTTCATGAATGAAGTAACATTGATTCAGGAAGGAAGTAATATTGTTTCAGGAAGAAAGTAACATTGTTTCAGGAAGGAAGTAACATTGTTTCATGAATGAAGAAACATTGTTTCAGGAAGGAAGTAATATTGTTTCAGGAAGAAAGTAACATTGTTTCAGGAAGGAAGTAACATTGTTTTAGGAAGGAAGTAACATTGTTTCAGTAAGAAAGTATCATTGTTTCAGGAAGGAAGCAACATTGTTTCAGTAAGAAAATATCATTGTTTCAGGAAGGAAGTAACATTGTTTTAGGAAGGAAATAACATAGTTTCAGTAAGAAAGTATCATTGTTTCAGGAAATAAACAACATTGTCTTAGGAAGGAAGCAACATTGTCTCAGGAAGGAAGTAACATTATCTCCGGAATGAAGTAACAATGTCTCAGGAAGGAAGTAACATTATCTCCGGAATGAAGTAACATTGTCTCATGAAGGAAGTAACATTATCTCAGGAAGGAAGTAATATTATCTCAGGAAGGAAGTAACATTGTCTCTGGAAGGAAGTAACATTGTCTCTGGAAGGAAGTAACATTGTATCAGGAAGGAAGTAACATTGTTTCAGGAAGTAAGCAACATTGTTTCAGGAAGGAAGTAACATTGTTTCAGGAAGGAAGCAACATTGTTTCAGGAAGGAAGTAACATTGTTTCAGGAAGTAAGCAACATTGTTTCAGGAAGGAAGCAACATTGTATCAGGAAGGAAGTAACATTGTTTCAGGAATAAAGTAACATTGTTTCAGGAAGGAAGCACCGACAGTCTGGTTGAACAGGTGATCAACAGGTATGCCTGGTCTCAGACTGGACCGCGAGGATACAAGAAAATCTTGTATCACATTTAACCCATAAAGTATGTCAAAGGATACAGCCTTTCATTCCTTCGAGGGACTACGTTAGTTAATGACACATATGCAACATCAATGTATCTTTATTCCGAAAGGTTTCTCCTACAAAGAAGGCTTCTTCAGTCGAATACAGGAGGAGGCAGTAGAAGCAGCAGAGATGTAAAAACGATTTAATCAGTCCAACACCCTTGAAGACGTATTTTGAGGTGGTCAGTCCCTCAGACTGGAGAAGAATTCTGCACCATAGTCTGGAACAACGTGAAGCTGAAGTAACAGGAAGGAAATTTATATACTGTCAAAGGTGAGTATGTAAGTCTCTATTGTGTTGCCTCTGCTTCACATTGTTCCAGACTACGGAGCACCAGGCTGACGCACTGACCACCTCAAAACTACGTCTTCCAGGATGATGGACTCATTACATCTTCTTTACATCTGTTCTGCTTCTGCTGCCTCCTCTGTACTCGACTGAAGAAGCCTACTGCGTAGTCGAAACATTTCGGAATAAAGATTCCTGACTGTTGCACATGTCTTATTCATCAGTCTGTCGGTACTGTATACCATTATTATATTGACGCTAGTTTGGCTATGTGTCAGTGTGTGTGTGTGTACTCACTTATTTGTGGTTGCAGAGGTCGAGTCATAGCTCCTAGCCCCGCCTCTTCAATGATCGCTACTAGGCCCCCTCTCTCCCTACTCCATGAGCTTTATCAAGCTTCGTCTTAAAACTATATATGGTTCCTGCCTCCACTACGTCACTTTCCAGACTATTCCACTTCCTGACAACTCTATGACTAAAGAAATACTTCCTAACATCCCTTTGACTCATCGGAGTCTTCAACTTCCAATTGTGACCCCTTGTTTCTGAGTTCCCTCTCTGGAACATCCTGTCTCTGTCCACATTATCTATTCCACGCAGTATTTTGTATGTCGTTATCATGTCTCCCCTAACCCTCCTGTCTTCCAGTGTCGTCAAGCCGATTTCCCTTAACCTTTCTTCATCGGACATTTCCCTTAGCTCCGGAACTAACTTTGTCGCAAACTTTCCACTTTCTCTAATTTCTTGACGTGCTTGACCAGGTGTGGGTTCCAAACTGGTGCTGCATACTCCAATATGGGCCTGACGTACACAGTGTACAGTGTCTTGAATGATTCCTTACTAAGGTATCGGAATGCAATTCTCAGGTTTGCCAGGCGCCCATATGCTGCACCAGTTATCTGTTGATGTGTGCTTCCAGAGACGTGCTTGGTGTTATACTCGCCCCAAGATCTTTCTCCCTGAGTGAGGTTTGCAGTCTTAGGCCACCTAGCCTATACTCTGTCTACGGTCTTCTTTGCCCTTCCCCGATCTTCATGACTTTGCATTTAGCGGGGTTAAATTCGAGAAGCCAGTTGCTGGACCACGTGTCCAGCCTGTCCAGGTCTCTTTGTAGTCCTACCTGATCCTCATCTGATTTAATTCTCCTAATTAACTTCACATCATCTGCGAATAGGGACACTTCTGAGTCTATCCCTTCCATCATGTCATTCACATATACCAAAAATAGCACTGGTCCTAGGACTGAACCTTGTGGGACCCCACTCGTCACAGGCGCCCACTGTGATACATCATCACGTACCATGACTCGTTGTTGCCTCTCTCTCAGGTATTCTCTGATCCACTGCAGTGCCCTTCCTGTTACATGTGCCTGATTCTCTAGCTTCTGCACTAATCTCTTGTGAGGAACTGTATCGAAGGCCTTCTTGCAGTCCAAGAAAATGCAGTCAACCCACCCTTCTCTCTCTTGTCTTACTTCTGTTACCTTGTCATAAAACTCCAGGAGGTTTGTGACACAGGATTTGCCTTCCCTGAATCCGTGCTGGTTGTCATTTATAATCATGTACCATTCCAGGTGTTCTACCACTCTCCTCCTGATAATCTTCTCCATGACTTTGCATACTATACACGTCAGTGACACTGGTCTATAGTTTAGTGTCTCGTTTCTGTTTCCTTTCTTAAAAATGGGAACTACATTTGCTGTCTTCCATACCTCAGGTAGTTGCCCAGTTTCGAGTGATGTGTTGAAGATCGTGGTTAGTGGCACACACAGCATCTCTGCTCCCTCTCTAAGCACCCACGGGGAGATGGTGTCCGGTCCCATCGTCTTTGAGGTATCAAGGTCACTTAGCTGCTTCTTCACCTCCTCAGTTGTGTGTATGTCATCCAACATTTGTTGGTATATTCCTTGTTGATGTCCCTCTCTGTTCTGTCTTCCCAGAGTCCTTCCTGTCTCCACTGTAAATACCTCCTTAAATATCGTGTTGAGCTCCTCACATACCTCTTGATCGTTTCTTGTGAGTTCTCCACCTTCTTTCCTCAGCCTGATCACCTGGTCCTTGACTGTTGTCTTCCTCCTAATGTGGCTATATGGCAGTTTCGGGTCAGACTTGACTTTCGATGCTATGTTGTTTTCGTACTGTCGCTGGGCCTCCCTTCGTATCTGTGCATACTCGTTTGTGGCTCTTCGACTAATCTCCTTATTTTCCTGGGTCCTTTGTCTTCTGTACTTTTCCATTCTCTAGTGCACTTAGTTTTTGCCTCCCTACACCTTCGGGTAAACCAAGGGCTCGTTCTGGTCTTTCCATTATATCTGTTGCCCTTGGGAACAAACCTTTCCTCTGCTTCCTTGCATTTTGTTGTTACGTCTTTCCATCAATTCGTTTACTGACTTTCCTACCAATTCACTGTCTCACTAAACCTCCTCCAGGAAGTTCCTCATACCTGTGTAATCCCCCCTTTTATAGTTTGGCTTTTCCATTCAGCTCCTGTTACCCTCTCCACTTTTAACTCTACTATGTTTTCAAAGCACAGAACATGATTACTAGCTCCAAGGGGCCTCTCATATGTGATGTCCTCAATATCTGAACTGCTCAGGGTGAACACAAGGTCCAGTCTTGCTGGTTCATCCTCCCCTCTCTCTCTCTCTGGTAGTGTCCTTAACATGTTGATGCATGAGGTTTTCCAGTACCACATCCATCATCTTGGCTCTCCATGTTTCGGGACTCCCATGTGGCTCCAGGTTTTCCCAATCGATCTCCCTGTAGTTGAAATCGCCCATAACCAGTAACTTTGCTCTCTTCGAGTGAGCTCTTCTTGCCACCTCAGCCAGTGTGTCCACCATTGCTCTGTTGCTCTCTTCATATTCCTCTCTTGGCCTCCTGCAGTTCTGTGGTGGGTTATACATCACAGCAATGACTACCTTATGTTCCCCAGACCGAATTGTACCTACTATGTAATCTCTTTCACTAATCTCGTCCATGCCTTCCATTTCCTCAAATCTCCATCGGTTTTTTACGAGTAGTGCAACCCCTCCTTCCCCTCTGCTCCTTCTATCTTTCCTCAGGTTCTCATATCGTGGTGGGAAGATTGCTTCTGTTATTTTCTCGTTGAGTTTCGTTTCTGTGACTGCTATGATGTCTGGGGACTTCTCATTGATTCTTTCATGACACTCTTCATATTTATTAGTTATTCCATCTGCGTTCGTGTACCAAACCTTCAACTTCTTTTCTAAAACTGTGGTCTTTGGAGAATGTTGTTGTTGGGGGAGTGGGAGCCCTGGCGGGGGCCTATGGGGGGTTGCAGTGGGGGTGGAATTTGTGATGAGGGGGGTGGGGGCAGAGTGCCCATAGGGGCTTGCTGTAGGGGTGGGGTTTCTGGAGTGAAGGGGTGGGGACAGAGGGAACAGTATGTGAGTGTTGGTTTAGATTGTTCAGTTGCCTTGGGGTTGTCGTGGTTAGAGTCCTTCTGCAGATGCTTCTGGAGGGTGTGTTTGTCCTTCCACCTGGGTCTGGGTTCTTCTGCTTGTCTTTGTCATTTCCTCTCTTTCCTCCATTCATCTTTGTACCCTCTCTTTCAGTATCATCGTTTCCTCTTGTGTTCTGTCTCAATCGAGGTATACTCTCTGGTACTCCGGTTTGTGTGTGTGTGTGTGTGTGTGTGTGTGTGTGTGTGTGTGTGTGTATGGTTATGTTCATTAATGGGATACAATAACTACAGTATTATATACCAGTATCCATGTCTGTGTATCAGTGTCTATGTGTACTCACGTAATTGTACTCACCTAATTGTGGTTGCAGGGGTCGAGACTCAGCTCCTGGCCCCGCCTCTTCACTGATCGCTACTGGGTCCCCTCTCTCCCTGCTCCATGAGCTTTATCATACCTCGTCTTAAAGCTATGCATGGTTCCTGCCTCCACTACATCACTTGCTAGACTATTCCACTTCCTGACTACTCTATGGCTGAATAAATACTTCCTAACATCCCTTTGACTCATCTGAGTCTTCAACTTCTAATTGTGACCCTTTGTTTCTGCGTCCCCTCTCTGGAACATCCTGTCTCTATCTACCTTGTTTATTCCACGCAGTATTTTGTATGTCATAATCATGTCTCCCCTAACCCTCATGGCCTCCAGTGTTGTCAGGCTGATTTCCCTTAACTTTTCTTCGTAGGACATTTCCCTTAGCTCTGGAACTAACCTTGTTGCAAACCGTTGCACTTTCTCTAACTTCTTGACGTGCTTGACCAGGTATGGGTTCCAAATTGGTGCTGCATACTCTAGTATGGGCCTGACGTACACGGTGTACCTTACTAAGGTATCGGAACGCTATTCTCTTGTTTGCCAGTCGTCCGTATGCTGCAGCAGTTATCCGATTGATGTGTGCTTCCGGAGACGTGCTTGGTGTTATACTCACCCCAAGATCTTTCTCCTTGAGCGAGGTTTGCAGTCTTTGGCCACCTAGCCTATACTCTGTCTGCGGTCTCCTTTGCCCTTCCCCGATCTTCATGACTTTGTATTTGGCAGGGTTAAATTCGAGAAGCCAGTTGCTGGACCAGGTGTCCAGCATGTCCAGGTCTCTTTGAAGTCCTGCCTGATCCTCATCTGATTTAATTCTCCTCATTAACTTCACATCATCTGCGCCTTTGAGGTATCAAGGTCACTGAGCAACTTCTTCACCTTCTCCTCAGTTGTGTGTATGTCATCCAACATTTGGTATATTCCTTGTTGGTGTCCCACTCTGTACTGCCTTCCCAGAGTCCTTCATGCCTCCACTGTAAATACCTCCTTAAATCTCGTGTTGAGCTCCTCACATACTTCTTGATCGTTTCTTGTGAGTTCCCCAGCCTGATCACCTGGTCTTTGACTTATGTCTGTGTGTCACTATTCAAGGGCAGTCTCTTGGAGTAGAAAAAGTCTAGGAACTCATCAAAGGTATATCAAATGTGTATCAGTATTTAGGTCTGTGTGTCAGTATTTTCGTCTGTGTGCCAACATTTATGTCTGTATGCCAATATTTATGTCTGTGTGACGATATTCATGCCTTTGTGTCGGTACTCACCTATTTGTACTCAACTATTTGTGGTTGCAGGGGTCGAGTCATAGCTCCTGGCACCGCCTCTTCACTGATTGCTACTAGGTCCTCTCTCTCACTGCTCCGTGAGCTTTATCGAACCATATATAGTTTTAAGACTAGGTTTGAATAAAGCTCACGGAGCAGTGAGAGAGAGGACTTAGTAGCAATCAGTGAAGAGGCGGTGCCAGGAGCTATGACTCGTCTTAAAACTATATATGGTTCCAACCACCACTACGTCACTTTCTAGGCTATTCCACTTCCTGACAACTCTATGACTGAAAAAATACTTCTTAACATCCCTTTGACTCATAGGAGTCTCCAACTTCCAATTGTGACCCCTTGTTTCTGTGTCCCCTCTCTGAAACATCCTGTCTCTGTCCACCTTATCTATTCCTCGCAGTATTTTATATGTCGTTATCATGTCTTCCCTAACCCTCCTGTCCTCTAGTTTCGTCAGGCCGATTTCCTTTAACCTTTCGTCGTAGGATAATCCCCTTAGCTCTGGGACTAGTCTTGTTGCAAACCTTTGCACTTTCTCTAATTTCTTGACGTGCTTGACCAGGTGTGGGTTCCAAACTGGTGCTCCATACTCCAGTATGGGCGTGACGTATATGGTGTACAGAGTCTCGAACGAGGTATTTTAACGCTATTCATAGGTTTGCCAGCCGCCCGTATGCTGCAGCAGTTATCTGATTGATGTGTACCTCAGGAGATGTGCTCGGTATTATACTCACCCCAAGATCTTTTTCCTTGAGAGAGGTTTGCAGTCTTTGGCCACCTAGACTATACTCTGTCTGTGGTCTTCTTTGCCCTTCGCCGATCTTCATGACTTTGCATTTGGCAGGGTTAAATTCAAGGAGCCAGTTACTGGACCAGGCTTGTAGCCTGTCCAGGTCTCTTTGTAGTCCTGCCTGATCCTCGACTGATTTAATTCTTCTCATTAACTTCACATCATCTGCAAACGGGACACTTCTGAGTCTATCCCTTCCGTTATGTCATTCACATATACCAAAACAGCACAGGCTCTAGGACTGACCCCTGTGGAACCCCACTCGTCACAGGTGTCCACTCTGACAACTCGTTACACACCATGTGTCGAACGCCTTCTTGCATTCCAAGAAAATGCAGTCTATCCACCCCTCTCTCTCGTGTCTTACTTCTGTTACCTTGTCATAAAATCCAGTAGGTTTGTGACAGGATTTTCCTTCCCTGAAACCGTGCTGGTTGTCGTTTATAAGCTTGTGTCTTTCTAGGTGCTCCACCACTCTCCTCCTGATGATCTCCTCCATGACTTTGCATACTATACACGTCAGTGACACAGTTCTGTAGTTTAATGCCTCGTGTCTGGCTCCTTTCTTAAAAATTGGGACTACATTTGCCATCTTCCACACCTCAGGTAGTTGCCAAGTTTCAATGGATGTGTTGAAGATTTTTGTTAGTGGCATACACAACATCTCTGCTCCCTCTCTAAGGACCCACGGAGAGATGTTGTCTGGTCCCACCGCTTATGAGGTATCGAGTTCACATTGCAGCTTCTTCACCTCCTCCTCTGTTGTGTGTATTTAATCCAGCACTTGTTGGTATAACTCCCTATTCTGAATTCCTGGAGTCCTTCCTGTCTCCTCTGTAAATACTTCTTTAAATCTCATGTTGAGCTCCTCACATACCTCTTGGTCGTTTCTTGTGAACTACCCACCTTCCTTCCTCAGTCTGATTACCTGGTCTTGACAGTTGTTTTCCTCCTGATGTGGCTATACAACAGCTTCGGGTCAGACTTGACTCTTGATGCTATGTCATTTTCGTATTGTCGCTGAGCCTCCCTTCTTACCTGTGCATATTCGCTTCTGGCTCTTCGGCTAATCTCTTTATTTTCCTGGGTCCTTTGTCTTCTGTACTTTTTCCATTCTCTAGTGCACTTAGTTTTTGCCTCCCTATACCTTTGGGTGAACCAAGGACTCGTTCTGGTCTTCCCATTACTTCTGTTTCCCTTGGGAACAAACCTCTCCTCTGCCTGCTTGCATTTTGTTGTCACATAGTCCATCATTTCTTTTACTGGTTTTCCTGCCAATTTTCTCTCCCACTGAACGTCTTGTAGGAAGTTCCTCATGCCTATGTAGTGTCCCCTTTTGTAGTTTCGTTTTCCCTGTCCTATTCCTGCTCCCCTCTCCACTTGTAGCTCAACTATATAATCAAAACACAGAACCAAATGATCACTAGCGCCAAGGGGCCTTTCATACGTGATATCCTCGATGTCCGAACTACTCAAGGTGAATACTAGGTCCAGTCTTGCTGGATCATCCCCACCTCTCTCTCTGGTAGTGTGTCTAACATGTTGATGCATGAGGTTTTCCAGTACCACATCCATCATCTTGGCTCTCCATGATTCAGGACCCCCGTGGGGCTCCAGGTTTTCCCAATCAATCTCCTTGTGATTGAAATCACCCATAACTAGTAACTTTGCTCTCCCCATGTGGGCTCTTCTGGCTACCTCGGCTAGTGTGTCTACCATTGCTCTGTTGCTCTCGTCGTATTCTTCTCTTGGCCTCCTGCAGTTCTGTGGCGGGTTGTACATTACAGCAATTACCACCTTATAGCCCTCAGACTGAATTGTTCCTACTATGTAGTCCCTTTCACCCATTCCATCCATTCCTTCCACTTCCTCAAATCCCCACCTGTTCTTAATGAGCAGTGCAACTCCTCCTCCCCCTCTGCTCCCTCTATCTTTTCTGAGGATTTGATATCCGGGTGGAAAGATTGCATCTGTCATCATCCTGTGTGTGTTTATGTCTGTGTCAATATTTATGTCTGTGTGGTGATATTCCTACCTGTGTGTCATCGTTTATTTGTGTCAGTATTTATGCCTGTGTAAATATCTATGTCTGTGTATCAATACTCATGTCTCTAATTCAGTATGTATGTC